>SKCR01032177.1:0-133834 GCA_019454045.1 Zanthoxylum bungeanum
CCAATTTGCTCCTTTGGGAGGAGAACAGGCAGCTGCAGAATTGCCTGGAGACTGGGTATCCATGGGTCACAGCACCCAGTGGCTCTGGTATTCAGTATATGCAAGGTGATTATCTACTGTTGCTTGTTGAATGTAAATGGTCTGTGCATCCATAAATTTGATTTAATCAATTATTTCTTTATATTCAGCAAGCAAGTTAGCTGGCGTACAAGGTTTTTAGTCGTATCTGATTGGACAAGACGATTCATTTTCGGAAGAGATTCAAGCAGAATTTGAGCAGCAGCCGGAGAACCTCTTAAATTAGCTGTAACATATGTATCCTTCCATCTATCTTATATGTTGTATGTTGAATCGGTGTACTATCTCCTCCGACGCATATTGCCACTATGTGTGTTCTCTTCTATATGCAATTCACATTCAATCTCAATCTTGAGAGGACGGCGTAAAATGATTTCTATTGTTGTTAAAATTATAGACAATGTAACTCACAGCTGTTGTACCAATAAGTTTGAAGATTGGAATTTTTATTAGTCGTGAAATGTTTGTTTTTTACTTTTCTTTATTTTAATCAAAGATGTAATTTTTACACAATCATTAAACAGGTATTTACTTAAATTTGACCAAAACACAATCATGACACGAACATGAATCGCCGCTTGTACTTTATAATTTATTTAGATGAAGTGCATTATGGTTTGAATAATGTTTCGTACGGTATTATATTGTAATTACTGTTTCCATGTTTAGGAAGATAGTATAATATGATATAGTTAAATAATCTGTTTTTATTTATTTGATGGTATTGTATGATTCTAAAAATGATAAAATGACTAAAATGCATTCAAATATTTCTTGTGTTTTATGAAAATTAAGTCAGTTATATCATCAAACATGTTTGGGAAGATCTTTTAACTATTTTTATTTATTAATATAATATATTTAATATGGTAAAATTGACATTTTAAAATTTTATTAAGGATATTTTAAGAATATAAAAATTATAAAATCATGGCAAATCACCAAATTCATGGTTTAAAAAACTCTCTAAAATTTATGGTTTTCAAACTATAAAATTACAATGAGAAACCATACCATGAACATTAAGTCAAAACAAATAATATATTGAATTATACCATAATATATGTGTTGATGGTGTTTTCCGGGCACTATGTCATTTAAGCAGCACGACAGGGGTAAAAGGGTAATTCCCTTATTGGTCCGGATCATTAATACCGACCCGACCACATGAGTCAGGGGCCGAGCACTTAAGATCGTTAACCCGACCACTTAAAGATTGGATGACCGGGCAATTATCAGGTCGACAGCAGCACTCTCAGTACAAAAAACTATTGTGACCGACCTCATGAAGACCGACCATATAGCGAGGCGTGCTCCTGAAGATAATACCCTATCCTTGTGGATAAGATGACAAGTTATCCTATTTTCATGAGGAAAACTAGTGAGTTAATATCCTAATAGGATAAATGAAGTAAATGTAGTTTTGATTAGGAATCCTTATGGGAAAAGGGAACAGTTTTGACTAGGAATCCTTATGGGAAACGAAATTGTTTCAACTAGGAAATTCTTGTACAAATAGGAATATGATTTCTACACTATTATAAATAGGAGGGTAGAGCATAGGTAAAAGAAGAAGAAACAAGTTGAAGGTTAAAAGTGGGCATCAGAATCATCAAGCTCTGACTTGTAAACACAAAAAAGATCCGAGAAGCATATTTCAGTAATAAAAAGTATCATCCTGTTTGTGCCCGTGGACGTAGGTCGGACCAAGATCCGCCGAACCACGTTAAATCTCCTTGTTGATTGGTGCATTTATCTGTCTTTTGTTAAGTTTGCTTTTGGTCCCCCATAACCAAACAAATTCACTATTGAAGGAGGATTATCTCGGAGGTGATATTCCCATATTATCCTGAGACCAAAATCCACCGTCAACAGTTGGCGCCGTCTGTGGGGAACTCAACAAAAAGCAGCTCGCGTAGTAAGACGATGGCAGAAGATGGAAATCACCGATCGTCAGGGATTTCACCAGATAGTTCGGGAAATCCAGGATAAAGGTCTGTTGGCCGAGCCTAATTTGAGGAGGTTCCCGATTAAGGAGGGAAATAGTAGGGCATACTGTATCTACCATGACGTAAGGGGACATGCCACGAATGGGTGCAGAGACTTGCGAGAGCAGGTGGAAGACTTGGTGAAAGAAGGCTATCTCAGTGTGTACGTAGACCATTCGGCTTTTGAGGTCGACCAAGTTGATAGCGGAAGTCATCCGGTCGGATGCGTGGAATGCTGAGATGCAGAAATGATGTATTAAGAAGAGCATTGCTTGTAGTGACCCTCGTAGAGTTGCAAGAAAGGCAACGGATCCCCAAAAAGGTGAGTAAAACCTCTTCTGACTTAGGTTGACATTTGATTATGCTTGTTTGTTATGGCTCACACAATGGTTTTGATATTTGTTTTACGGCTCGGGTCTGCTCTTGTACCGCCGAGTCCGTTTTGTTGATATATATTTTACGGCTCGGGTCTGCTCTTGTACCGCCGAGATCGATGTTTCTTCTGGCTCGGGTCTGCTCTTGTACCGCCGAGATCGATGTTTCTTTCCGGCTCGGGTCTGCTCTTGTACCGCCGAGACCGATGTTTCTTTCCGACTCGGGTCTGCTCTTGTACCGCCGAGATCGATGTTTCTTTCCGGCTCGGGTCTGCTCTTGTACCGCCGAGACCGATGTTTCTTTCCGACTCGGGTCTGCTCTTGTACCGCCGAGATCGATGTTTCTTTCCGGCTCGGGTCTGCTCTTGTACCGCCGAGACCGATGTTTCTTTCCGCCTCGGGTCTGCTCTTGTACCGCCGAGATCGATGTTTCTTTCCGGCTCGGGTCTGCTCTTGTACCGCCGAGACCGATGTTTCTTTCCGACTCGGGTCTGCTCTTGTACCGCCGAGATCGATGTTTCTTCTGGCTCGGGTCTGCTCTTGTACCGCCGAGGCCGATGTTTATTCGGCTCGGGGCTGGATTCGTTCCGCCGAGGCCGTTTGGTTATTCGGCTCGGGGCTGGATTTCGTTCCGCCGAGGCCGCTTGGTTATTCGGCTCGGGGGTGGATTTCGTTCCGCCGAGGCCACTTGTTTATTCGGCTCGGGGCTGGATTCGTTCCGCCGAGGCCGCTTGGTTATTCGGCTCGGGGCTGGATTTCGTTCCGCCGAGGCCACTTGTTTATTCGGCTCGGGGCTGGATTCGTTCCGCCGAGACCGCTTGGATTACCTGGCTCGGGGCTGGATTCGTTCCGCCAAGGCCACTTGGATTACCTGGCTCGGGGCTGGATTCGTTCCACCAAGGCCACTTGGATTACCTGGCTCGGGGCTGGATTCGTTCCGCCAAGGCCACTTGGATTACCTGGCTCGGGGCTGGATTCGTTCCGCCAAGGCCACTTGGATTATTCGGCTCGGGGCTGGATTCGTTCCGCCGAGGCCACTTGTTTATTCGGCTCAGGGCTGGATTCGTTCCGCCGAGGTCACTTGGTTTCTCTCAGCTCGGGGTCGGGTTACGTCCCACCGAGTCCGTCTTTTTGGTCTGGGGACGTAACATTCCCCCAGGGCCAAGTATTCATCTCAGCTCGGGGTCGGGTTACGTCCCACCGAGTCCGTCCTTTTGGTCTGGGGACGTAACATTCCCCCAGGGCCAAGTGTTCATCTCAGCTCGGGGTTGTAACATTCCCCCAGGGCCAAGTGTTCATCTCAGCTCGGGGTCGGGTTACGTCCCACCGAGTCCGTCCCTTTGGTCTGGGGACGTAACATTCCCCCAGGACCAAGTGTTCATCTCAGCTCGGGGTCGGGTCGTGTCCACCGAGTCCGTCCTTTTGGTCTGGGGACGTAACATTCCCCCAGGGCCAAGTGTTCATCTCAGCTCGGGGTCGGGTCGTGTCCCACCGAGTCCCTCCTTTTGGTCTGGGGACGTAACATTCCCCCAGGGCCAAGTGTTCATCTCAGCTCGGGGTGGGTTACGTCCCACCGAGTCCGTCCTTTTGGTCTGGGGACGTAACATTCCCCCAGGGCCAAGTGTTCATCTCAGCTCGAGGTCGGGTTACGTCCCACCGAGTCCGTCCTTTTGGTCTGGGGACGTAACATTCCCCCAGGACCAAGTGTTCATCTCAGCTCGGGGTCGGGTCGTGTCCCACCGAGTCCGTCCTTTTGGTCTGGGGACGTAACATTCCCCCAGGGCCAAGTGTTCATCTCAGCTCGGGGTCGGGTCGTGTCCCACCGAGTCCCTCCTTTTGGTATGGGGACGTAACATTCCCCCAGGGCCAAGTGTTCATCTCAGCTCGGGGTTGGGTTACGTCCCACCGAGTCCGTCCTTTTGGTCTGGGGACGTAACATTCCCCCAGGGCCAAGTGTTCATCTCAGCTCGAGGTCGGGTTACGTCCCACCGAGTCCGTCCTTTTGGTCTGGGGACGTAACATTCCCCCAGGACCAAGTGTTCATCTCAGCTCGGGGTCGGGTCGTGTCCCACCGAGTCCCTCCTTTTGGTCTGGGGACGTAACATTCCCCCAGGGCCAAGTGTTCATCTCAGCTCGGGGTTGGGTTACGTCCCACCGAGTCCGTCCTTTTGGTCTGGGGACGTAACATTCCCCCAGGGCCAAGTGTTCATCTCAGCTCGGGGTCGGGTCGTGTCCCACCGAGTCCCTCCTTTTGGTCTGGGGACGTAACATTCCCCCAGGGCCAAGTGTTCATCTCAGCTCGGGGTTGGGTTACGTCCCACCGAGTCCGTCCTTTTGGTCTGGGGACGTAACATTCCCCCAGGGCCAAGTGTTCATCTCAGCTCGAGGTCGGGTTACGTCCCACCGAGTCCGTCCTTTTGGTCTGGGGACGTAACATTCCCCCAGGGCCAAGTGTTCATCTCAGCTCGGGGTCGGGTCGTGTCTCACCGAGTCCGTCCTTTTGGTCTGGGGACGTAACATTCCCCCAGGACCAAGTGTTCATCTCAGCTCGGGGTCGGGTCGTGTCCCACCGAGTCCGTCCTTTTGGTCTGGGGACATAACATTCCCCCAGGGCCAAGTGTTCATCTCAGCTCGGGGTTGGGTTACGTCCACCGAGTCCGTTCTTTTGGCCTGGGGACGTGACAACCCCCCAGGGCCAGGTGTTCTTCTCAGCTCGGGGTCAGGTCATGTCCCACCGAGTCAGTCCTTTTGGTCTGGGGACGTAACATTTCCCCCGGAGCCAAGTGTTCATTTCAGCTCGGGGTCGGGTTACGTCCCACCGAGTCGGTCGTCGTCAGCATAAGGGCAAAGCATTGTCTCCACGGGTATATATCGGGATCCTCGTTGACTGAGCACATGAAGGTGGCAGGAATGACCAGATTTGCAGCCAATGCGTTTTTCTCTGTGATTTCTGGAGCGACCACCAGCAAGGCGATCAGCACACCATCTTTTTATAGTTCCCGGCACCAACTTGTATACTCGTTGGAACCGAGAACTAGGGGACAGACGTTGATGGTGTTTTCCCGGCACTATGTCATTTAAGCAGCACGACAGGGGTAAAAGGGTAATTCCCTTATTGGTCCGGATCATTAATACCGACCCGACCACATGAGTCAGGGGCCGAGCACTTAAGATCGTTAACCCGACCACTTAAAGATTGGATGACCGGGCAATTATCAGGTCGACAGCAGCACTCTCAGTACAAAAAACTATTGTGACCGACCTCATGAAGACCGACCATATAGCGAGGCGTGCTCCTGAAGATAATACCCTATCCTTGTGGATAAGATGACAAGTTATCCTATTTTCATGAGGAAAACTAGTGAGTTAATATCCTAATAGGATAAATGAAGTAAATGTAGTTTTGATTAGGAATCCTTATGGGAAAAGGGAACAGTTTTGACTTGGAATCCTTATGGGAAACGAAATTGTTTCAACTAGGAAATTCTTGTACAAATAGGAATATGATTTCTACACTATTATAATAGGAGGGTAGAGCATAGGTAAAAGAAGAAGAAACAAGTTGAAGGTTAAAAGTGGGCATCAGAATCATCAAGCTCTGACTTGTAAACACAAAAAAGATCCGAGAAGCATATTTCAGTAATAAAAAGTATCATCCTGTTTGTGCCCGTGGACGTAGGTCGGACCAAGATCCACCGAACCACGTTAAATCTCCTTATTGATTGGTGCATTTATCTGTCTTTTGCTAAGTTTGCTTTTGGTCCCCCATAACCAAACAAATTCACTATTGAAGGAGGATTATCTCGGAGGTGATATTCCCATATTATCCTGAGACCAAAATCCACCGTCAACAATATGAAATCCTGACAAATCATTAAACAAAAAAGGTATTGAAGTTAGTGGAAGAAATTTTTTATTATTAAAACATGAAAAATATGCTATTTTTTATAACATTTGAAGGATTTTTACCATTTAATAGGTGAATGCATTTACTAATGCACTTAGAGCAACCCCAATGTTATTTATTGGTTTGGTGTAAGATTTGCACCAAATTTTACATCCATTTCCAACCTAAATTCGAACCCGGACCCAAGTCCGGTTGGATTCCAGTTCAAGTCCGGAAATGATATTCACTTCTCGGGTCTGAGTACGGACCCGGAAAAAATTATCCGGATTCGGATCTGAGACCCTATAAAAATAATAAAATTTTAAATTTATCGATTAACATCATGAAAAATACTAAATTATCACAAATTGAAATTTACTAAAATATACACAAACTAAAATTCACTAAAATATAATTAAAATTAATCGGGTACCCATTTAGGTTAAGTTAGATTATAACTAAACTAGTTAGTCAAAATGATCTATTAGGCATTTGTAGATTTAATGTCATTTTTGTTGAATTTTTTCCCTACGATAATTTTGCTACTTGCATGAATATCTTAAGCTTAGATATTTGTAATAATTAGTAAATGACTACTAAGGGCTTTACCTTTAACGCCATTGGATAGTTTTTGGACTTTTTGGTCTTGTATCTTTCAATGGTATTTAAGTAAATTTGTCTTGTATTATGTATTTGTAACTTTGTCTTCCATAATATCATATCACCATTTTCGAATTTCTTCTCAAAGAAAAGGCTATGGCCGAAATTTAAGCTAAAGGGAGGGATTACCCTTTGTTCAAGCTTCGACTTATCTAAGGCGTGACGACCTTAGTGGCATCTCCGTGCTAGCAGAACACAATAGGGTATCATCTTAAGGGTTCTCAAAGACAAGTTCTTTGTGGGTCTTCTTTGTGGCCTTGGAAATGTTTTGTTCTATCAAAATCAAATTCGCGGTTCTTGGGGTTCTATCTTTTGTTTGGTGTTTGCTTGGCTTTAATCATCCAAGTGAGTTCTTCGTCATTTGGTATCAAAGCTTAGGATTTCAAGGTGTGATTTTCATTTGGTATCAAAGTTTAGGGTTCCAAGGTGTGATTTTCTATCATTGAATTAATTTTTCTGTACAGAACTGATCTAAAATTAATTCTTATATGGCTAAATATTTGATGTTTGAATGTGTTTGGATGTGAATTGAGTGCTAAAATATTTTCCGAAAAAGTTCTGAGGTGAAAAATTGCGAAAACGATGAAATTTCTCAAAAACAGGCTTATCGCGTGGGGGTTGTCCAAGCAATGAATTGTTCACTGTTTGGTTAGCTCAGAGGCTGATCAGATATTGTCCAAGTGATCTGGTCAGCCCGGCTCGATAGTTGGTTGACCAATTTAACCGGTTACTAATTTTACATAGGATTTTCTGGAAAATATTTTCGTAAAACGTTTTCCGTCATTTGCGACTTGTTATGTTGTTACTTGTTAAAAAAATAATATGTTTAGGTGAAATACGAACTACTAGAGGAATAAGATACCGACTAATTCTTAAAAAAAAAATTTATATTTTAAAACTATTTTCGCCTAAAATCGCACTTCCGCCGCAAAAATGCAAACAAAAATGGTATCAGAGCGTCTAATCCCACATCCAAAAATATTTTCATGCTAATAAATATATGATATTTAATCCAATTTATTTTATACATGTTAATTAAATTGATTGGATCAATTTTTTAACTGTTGACACTAATTAAAAAAATCACTATGATAAGGTTTTATTTATTTATGTTTGTATTTGTACATTTAAATGGTACATCCTGTCAATACAAATGTAAATTATTTTCTATGGCCGTGCTCACAACGTGCCAAAGCTGTGTGAGTGTGTTTTATAGGAATTAATTTGCCTTGGTAAAATTTATTTGATAAAAGACAAATTCAAGCAAAAGTGCATATCAATATATGTCAAAGTAGTGAGGTAGTGCATAAATACCTTGAGCTTGTCATTGACAAGTATTGCCTTAGACACGCCTCATCCAATAGATGCCAAATAGTGAGGATCAAAAATGGTTCAGGACCTAAACTAGGAGTCACATTTGATGTTATTGATAATTCTTATCTACTTGTGAATATACATAGGCATAACGTGCCAAAGCTGTGTGTCGAAATATATTCGTGGGATCCACTTCATTCTTTAGAATTTAATTTAATTATTGAATTTTCGTATTTTATTTGGGGATTATGAAATTACGTAAAACAGTGGGAAGACATCTTTACAACAAAAATTCATGATCTATTAGATGTTATATGATATTGATGAAATTACTTTATCTGTTGACTTTTGTTCATTTTGTTAAGTTTTATGATGGTAGCAACCACTCTTCTAATCTGTTTGTGCGAGTCCTTGATGCAAATAAACTGGCTAACCCTGAAAACGTTTCTGAATGGGAATTAGATCTTAAAATTGTCTTAAGATCGAAGAAGCTGGAATATGTGCTGGAGAATCCAGTATGAGAGGGAGACTTTTTAGAAATTGAAGGATGGCGACCTGAGAGTCAGGTCACTCATTCTCTATTCTATGTCTCATAATCTAAAGAGGCAATATGTGGATATGCCTGACTCTTTCGGCATTGAGTATTAGGGAGTTGTTCTTGGACTAGGAGCAAGTCATGGTATACAGAATCTCAATGGAATTGTTTCACAAGTCAGGTCACTCATTCTCTATTCTATGTCTCCTGGTCTGAAGAGACAATATGTGGATATGTCTGACTCATTCAACATTATTACTCAACTTAGGGAGTTTTTCTTAGACCAGGAACAAGTCCTGGTATACAGAGTCTCAATGGAATTGTTTCGCGCTCGTCTGACTGATGGTAAGCCTGTGAGTCCACGTGTCTTGCACATGATGAATCTCATTGAGCAACTTAGGAGGTGTGATTTCTGACACGCTCACAAAGTAATTTGTTACTCCCAAGTGTAAGAATATCAAAGTAATAAATAATTCGGTAAGTCGGGGATCGAATCCACATGAAATAGATTTAGTAAAATAAAATAACAATTTGAATAACAAAATAAAAAAACTAAATTGATTGAAGTGTTGATCAATTTTAAATAAGATTACAACAATAAAATAAAATATTCGGGGTTAGGGGATCCACTCTTAATATTTAAAATATAGAGAAATCTTACTTTTATAATATATAAATTGTCATTATTACCCAGTTAATTTACTTTAGGAATTAATTATGTCAAAACATATAAAACCAACCATATAAGTGGTGATAATATTTGTCTATACAAGTTCAGATATGTACTCAATTATGCTAAATTATATAAAACTATCCATAAATACGGTAACAAAGTTTGTCTCAATAATTAGTCCAGAATTTAATATGAGGTATTGTATTAATTGTGTCACCAATATAGATTATCTACAGCGAATCAACACCAACAAAATACAAGAGAAAATACAAGAGAGATAAATATTAGCCTTCAGATTACAATTCATATATTATAACATAAGTAAGATTAATATATATTCTCATATTAAGAGTTTCACCATTTACCCCAACAAAATGAAATTATCTATTCATGCTTTGAATAAAAAAAACCTTATAATTTTTATGAAAGAAAAAAGAAAAGAAATTACAAGAAAAATAAAACACAAAATACACTTCTTCCAAATTCTTCAAGAGAGAAAATGAAAGAAGCGTGAAGAAAATGAGAGGTGGGCACTTCTATTTATAGTAGAAGTGTTTATCCCTCAATTATGAATTACAACTTTTGAAATCAATTACAAATAAGAAAATTTTACTAATTTATTTTTTTTATTTTCATTTTTTTAACTTTTTTTATTTTTGTTGATCATTTTGCAAACATTTGTCACAATCCATAGGTGGATTGTGACATTTCAACTTTTTATTTTATTTTATTTTATTTTGTTTTCTAATAATTAAAATTATATGCAACACACATTGTCTTTTTCACCAATTTCGACCTTGAAAACCTCAAACCTAGAAAATTTTGTAAGGACCAAAGTTGTAGCTATTCGAATTTTCTTTCATCTAGAACTAGAATCGCCTTAATCCGATATTGGAGTAAGATTTTATGGCCAAAATACAAAAATTGCGCAAAGTTTGAATTTTTAAAATTGTTCACTGTGATAATGCCATTTCAAGTTTCTGGCCTCCAAAATCCAAATGTCACGTCCATTTTTCTAGTTATACATCCAAAGTATCATTTCACCTACATAAGAAATAAAAATCATAATAAGAATTTATAAAACATAAATTTAATTATTATTTCACAAATGTACTAAATTAAAGGGATTAATGAAATCAAAAGTGTAAAATGATTAATTTTCCTTTTAATAAATATACATTTTTAGTGTTCATCAATCCCCCAATCAGCTTATTACTAGTCCCTAGTAATTTAAGCTAAAACTAAAAGGACAAATCTTATCCAAGTTAGTAATTGTTTTATATCTTCCAAATTATCAAATATGCAAATTCTAGTATACTTTTTTACCCTTATTCCATACTCACATAAGACAAAGTATCAATCAATTCATTGTGCCACAATATTCACAGGTCTTATTGAACAAAGAATAATATTTTTGTCATAAAATTATATCAGAATTCACCTTCTTTTGGCACTGACAGTTTATTTATACATAAAAATAGTTTTTCTCTAAATAATACATCATTAACCCCTTGTAACGAAATTTGAGCCAAGTGACTCCCAAACCAGTGGATTTAGAGTACTAGGTGTTAAGACACCCATATGAACTTAATTACCGAATCTTAGATGTCAAAACGAAGCATTGTTTGATTTTCTTAAGCTTTCTATTTACATCTGTAACGAGCTTAGCCAGTGACTCTCAGACCAATTGACCTTAGGGTACTTGATGAGCGGAAAATATATCAATATTTACCGCCCCCTTTACTTAATATTTTATTTAGTTTCTCGGGTTTGATGAACTTTTGATGTGTTTTAGTTTATTTTGCAGATAAAATAATATCGGGTCTTAATGAAATCATTTAGGATGAAATATGGGTCAAATAAAGGCAATTATTGGACTTGATATTTTAATTTTGGAGATTGGAAACTTGAAAGGGCGTTTTGACGAAGTGCAGTTTTGGAAATTCCAGTTTTGCGCATCTGTCGTATTTTGGCATAACGTTTTACTCAGATATCGGATTGAGCTGATTCAAGTTCCAGATTAAAGAAGACTCAAAGATCTACAACTTTGAAAGAAAAATATTTTCGAATTCTGATGATTTCATGCCCGAAATTGATGAACCATCCAGAAGTGTGTAGTGTGTAATTATTAAAGTCACTTTCAATCATTTTCAAAGCAAAAAATAAATTAATAAATAAATAATAAAAATTATCAAATCATCACCAAACATGATAAGAGATTAGTGGAGCAATTAATAATGGATTTGGTGGAGCAATTAGTGGAGCAATTAGTGGAGCAATTAATAATTGATTTGGTGGATGATTTGATGGAGGCAAAATTTTGCCTATAAATACCAAGCCATTTCATTTGTAAAATTCATACTTTCTTCTAAGGAATTCCTTAAGAATACTAAGAAGATTGTATCTTGTTTGTTTATTTATAGCTTTCAGTAATTAATTTTCGTTTTCGCACTTTCTTTTCTTTACTTTTCAGTTTTTACTTTCCGCAATTTACTTTTACGCACAGTACTTTTCTTTATTTAATTTTCAGTTTTTACTTTTCAGTAATGAGGAGGTAACTCCCCTTTGCTGGGGTAAAAGGTAAAACTTTTATTACTAATATTTAGATTAATCTCCCTTAATTATAATATATAAACTAGTTAAAACCTGACTTAACGAGGATACCGCCATATTGGTCGGTGGTGGTAATATTTAAATTGGTTTTAACCTGACTAAACTGGATACCGCCTGATTGGTCGGTTGGTAATTAATTATTAATTTGACTTAATCTGGATACCGCCTATATGGCTGGTTGGTAATTATCATGCAAAGTTAATATATTATATTAAGGGAGATATCTAAAATAGAAGTAATAAAAGTGGATCCTTTTACCTCAGCATTTTTTTTATTGTAATTTTACTTTATTTACTTTTCAGCAATTTACTTTTCAGCAATTTACTTTCAGCATTTACTTTTCAGTATTTAATTTTTAGTATTTACTTTATGTCTTTTCTTTATTTAAGTTTTTACTACCTGTAAATATGTGTCGTAACTAAGCCAGTTATCTGGGGTTGTGATGAATCCAATATCACCGGTTTATAGAGGGTTAAATTATAGTTTGGGTAATATAAAGATTTATTTATTGAGTCTTAATCCTAATGCTTTTTATTAACTGGCCATTAATAAAATTGAACTGGTAAATCTAAAATGAACTAGACATAGGGATTTTAGGTTTAAGACCTTAGACCTTAATAGCCCACGATCTTCCTTGAGGATAGATAACCCTTTAATAGATTTCCTTACAGGATAGGAATATACCTGTCGGGCGGGCGGGGGTAGCCATAATTGGAACTTAAACTTAATGAATCCAGATAATTTGGTTGACATAGACATATGGTTCAATTGGGTTAAACTGGGTATTTGTGTCTGACCATCGACAGAGGCTTACACATAATTTAGTGTTCCAGGTTAATAAATCAATATATTACCCAACTTTAAGATAACCACTTCATCTTTAAAATGATATTGGAAGAAATCACAACCCTAGATAGTTTTTAATATTGAATTTTCTTAAAATCTACTTTCGAACAATGTTATTTACTTGTTTTTAAATTTAGAATCGTCACCATTTCAAATCAATCAAACAACCTGTTAGATACTAGTAATCATTTGACCTCATAAAATTAATAGATTAGATATTAAGTCCTCGTGGGATCGATATTTTTATACTACTTGAACGATACGTGCGCTTGCGTTATACGTGTGTGTTTACGCCGGTCAAGTTTTTGGCGCCGTTGCCGGGGACTTATTTATCTTTCACTATTAGTTTAGGGGTTAGATACGTTACTTGTATCTAATTTCTTTTTACTTATTGTTTTTGTTTTCTTGTGTTTCAGGTTCTCAGAAACTTCATGAGACGAACCAGAAGCTTTGAACTCCGACCGCTTGACCCAGAAATTGAAAGAACCATCAGACAGTTGAGAAGGGAAAGGCGAGAAGGCCAAGAAGCTTTAGTCAACATGGAACCTGAACCTTTGAACGTTGCACCACCAATTCCCATTCGAGACAGAACCATTCCGGTGGTTGACAGACTCATTTCCTGTATTGTACTTCCTCCCTTACCAGCAAATGCGTGTGACATCAAAACATGCATTCAGATGATTCAGCAGTCAGTTCAGTTCGGGGGGGAATGCAACTGAAGATCCTAATTCCCACATCAGCAACTTCCTGGAAGTTTGCGGCACTTTTAACTACAACAGAGCATCAGAAGAAGCAATGAGACTGCGAGTTTTTCCATATTCCTGAAGGACAGAGCTAAAGCTTGGCTACATTCACTACCAGCAGGTTCTATCACAACTTGGAACACTTTAGCCACCAAATTTCTTGCAAAGTACTTTCCACCAGCCAGAACCGGAAAATTGAGGAATGACATCACATCCTTTGTACAACAAGATTCAGAATCCCTCTGCGAAGCTTGGGAAAGGTACAAAGATTTACTCCGGAAATGTCCTCACCATGAGATTCCAAAATGGCTACAAGTTCAGACCTTCTACAATGGACTTTCTGGAATAATGAGAACCACAATCGATGCTGCTGCTGGAGGAGCCTTGATGGCAAAAGGAGAAGATCAAGCCTGGGACCTAATCGAAGAAATGGCCAACAAAAATTCCTTGTGGCCAACAGAAAGGAGCATGATCCAAAGAATTGCAGGAATTTATGAAGTTGGAGCAAACACAGCAGTGAATACCAGGCTGGATCAGATATGCAAATGTCTAGAAACACTTAGCACGCAAGTTGTGAACATCACTGGATCCACAAGTTCACCATAGAGGAGCACCAGAGTCAAACCAACTTGAAGAAGAAACGGTGAATTATGTCAACAATTTCAACAGACAGGGGAACAATCCATATTCCAACACCTACAACCCAGGGTGGAGGAATCATCCAATTTTCATGGAGCAACAATTCAGGCCAACAGCAGAACTATCCACCTGAATTCCAGCAACAGAACAAAAGCCAGGAGCAGGCAAATGAATCAGGAATAACAGAAGTGTTGACCCACTTGAAAAAGTTAGAAGCAAAACACGACTCTCAAGCAGCAAGATATGATGCTATGTTTCAATCCCAAGCAGCATTAATTCAAAGTCAATCTGCTTCTATTAAAGCACTGGAGAATCAAATGGGACAACTGGCAAATGCTCAGAGTTACAGACCGCCAGGTACCATTCCTAGCAACACAGAGCCAAATCCAAGAAACATGGGGAAGGAGCAATGTCATGCCATCATGTTAAAAAGCGGTACTGAAATCAACAAAGATGTTGGAGTCAAAACAACTGCTGAGGAAGTTCCAAAAGAAAAGCAACAGATGGAGGAAAAAGAAGCAAAGGAAAAAGAACAGATCACTCCACCTCCACCTTTTCCTCAACGTCTTCAGAAGAACAAATTGGACAAGCAGTTTTCTCGGTTCCTGGAGATCTTCAAAAAGCTGCATATCAACATTCCATTTGCAGAAGCGTTGGAACAAATGCCCACCTATGCCAAATTCATGAAAGATATTCTTTCACGAAAACGGAGATTGGGAGATTACGAGACAGTAGCATTAACAGAAGAATGCAGTGCCATCATTCAGAGGAAACTTCCCCCAAAGTTGAAAGATCCTGGCAGTTTCACTGTTCCTTGCGTCATAGGAGAACATAACTTTGGTAAGGCTTTGTGTGATTTAGGTGCGAGTGTTAACTTGATGCCTTTCTCTATTTTCAGGAAATTACAGATTGGAGAAACAATGCCAACTTCAGTCTCACTGCAACTTGCTGATAGAACGCTCGTATTTCCAGAGAGGTGTAGTTGAGGATGTGCTGGTCAAGGTTGACAAATTCATTTTCCCAGCAGATTTTATTGTCCTTGATATGGAGGAAGACGCAGACGTGCCAATCATCCTCGGGAGACCGTTCTTGGCTACAGGTCGAACCATTATTGATGTACAAAAAGGAGAATTAACCATGAGGGTACAGGACCAAGAAGTAACATTCAATGTTTTCAAGGCCATGAATTTCCCAGATGATGAAAAGAAGGAGGAATGTTTCAGACTCGATGTGATACACAGTACCATTCAGAACTCTGATGAAAGACAAAGTTTTACTGACAAACTTAAAACATGTCAATTGCCTGTGAAGCCTAAAGATAAAGCGTCTTTTGTACTGAAAGAGCCAATTCTTGCTCTACAAGCAACAGAAGAGAAAAAGTTCCACCAACTCAACGAATTGGAGGAATTTCATAATCAGCCTTTTGAGGATGCCAAATTGTACAAAGAAAAGGGCAAGAAGAGACATGATGAGAAGTTAGTGCGCATACAACTGGAACCAGGGCAGAAGGTACTGTTAAACAAATCAAGGGTGAAATTCTTCCCATGGAAGCCAAAATCACGGTGGTCAGGTCCATTTGTGATCACCAAAGTTTTACCAAATAGAGCCGTTGAGATACATGATCCTGACGCTAACAAAACTTTCAAGGTTAAAAACAAGCGTGTCAAGCACTACTGGGGAGAATCATTTGAGCGACAAAAAGAAAGTGTTACACTTTCAGATCCAGCTTAACGTTCGAGAAGCCAAGTCTGGCTGACGACTTTAAACTTAGCGCTAGCAGGGAGGCAACCCATGCAATTTGTGTATATATTGTGATTGGTGTGTTTTATTTTGTGTGTTTAATTTTTGCAGGATTAGTCATTTCAAATGGAAGATGCTCTCGCAAATCTTCGCAAGCAATTTCCTTCTCTCCCTCAAAAATCTCTGATGAAAGTTTACAAAGCTCGCTTGGAACGGATGAGGTTACTGACAATTCACGGTGTTCCTAATGATATTCGTTGGGTAATTGAAGCACGAGTCCGATTGGCAGGTGAGTCTTCTGACTCTTTTATTTCACATCTGCCTGGTTTTGGAAGAAGCACCTATGCAAAGAAACGAAGAGCTAAGCAAATGGGTGTTTGTTTTAAATGTGCACGATTTAATTGCAACACTCGTTGTCGTTCTTTAGGAATGGTGTCTGATAATCGCGAAGACAAAATTAAATTCATTAGGGATGGCTTGAGTAAGGAGTCTTTAGATGAATATCTTCAACTCTTGAGACGCATCCCAGTGGATATGTTCACATAGCCATTCGCAAATTACATACACAATTCCAAAAAGAAAGACAACAATTAAGTCTCGGGAATCTGACTCAAAAAGACCCTGTTTGCCAATTTATAAGAAAATTGGATGGGAAGCTTGTCCCTGACGCATAGACGTCAATCAAGCCGTTACTTTTCTTGTAAATATTATATCTCTTTGTCTTTTCTTAATAATTGTGATTTGTTTTGTTGTTTTCTTTTATTTTCTCCGACAGGATCCAGACCTTTTTGACTATCACGATATTATTTCGCTACTAATCGTCCTCTGGAAGATACTTGTGCTATTTTACTCACCCTTTTCAGGTACTATAAATTCAGCCCGTCATTGCACTTTTGAAGGCATCCAGAGTTGAGAAAGAAATACATAAAAAATGGAAGCCACTTCAAGAAGACGAGTTGAAAACATCTGTGGTTTTGCGGTAGTAGTGTTGGTACTAAGCCACAATACATAGAAGCAGCACAGGAATTGGGTCGAGTCTTAGCTGCAAGGAATATGCACTTAATATATGGCGGAGGCAATCTTGGACTTATGGGGATCGTTTCAAAGGCCGTACAGGAAGGAGGCAGTCATGTTTTGGGAATCATCCCAAAACCCTTGGCAGAGGCAAATCTTATTGGATCATCAAACGGAGAGGAACTGATCGTGCCAGGTATGTCTGAACGACTGGTAGAATGATTAACCGTGCTGATGCTTTTATTGCTTTGCCAGGTGGCTTGGGCACATTGGAGGAAATTTTTATTGTACTATCTTGGGCGAACCTGAACATACACACAGAAACCATTGGACTGTTAATGTTGATGGATTTTATGATTTTCTTTGTGTGTTTCTTGATGATGCTCGGAGAAATGGGTTCGTGTCAAAACCTTTGAAAGAACTCCTCTTCACTGCCAGAACTGCTCCGGATCTAATAGACCAACTCATAGCCTATGAACCACAAGTTGACCCTATCCTTTCAAAGATAAATTGGTTCGAGGACGATCGTGGTAAGAGGCGTCGAATTAATCTGGATCTTAACCTTTAATTTCTTGTAGAATTTCAGCTAACCAGGTATTATCTTCTAAACTCTTCTTCTACTGTTTAAGACATTGGGGACAATGTCTCATTTAGGTTTGGGGGAGGGAATTAGTTGATCAGTACCTTGTTTTTAGTTTGTGTGTTATTTTTATTTTTAGTCCAAAATTTTTCGAAAAATACAAAAAAAATTGAAAATTTTTCAAAAATTACAAAATATTTGTGTTTTTGTGTTTTTTTAATTTGACTAAAAAGGTGAAATTGGTAAGAGATAGCTGAGTAAGGAGTTTCCACTCCTGAGACGTATCTCAAACCTATTTCGAAACAAGTTAATTTTTGTTTATTTCATTTTGAATTATTTAATTTGTGAATTCTCCTTAAAACGGACTAAAATGGATCTTCATATGCTCAGTTGACAGGTATTATCAACATATATAGTAACATACGGACATGAGCTAAAATTGAAAAGTTTGTAATATTCAGTGCTCTAGTTTAATTGGAGGAAGCATCTCAAAAAGCAGTGGAGTAAAAAAAAAAAAAAAGTCTGAGATCCGAGTTATTAAGTCTGTAAGGGTGTTTTAACACCTAGTGCCCTAAAGCCAACTGGTTTGGGAGTCACTGGCCCAAAGCTCGTTACATGGATCAAGATGCTGCAAAAAATATATATATCTGAAGTCTGAGTAATTAAGTCCGTAGGGGTGTCTTAACACCTGGTGCCCTAAAGCCAACTGGTTTGGGAGCCACCGACCCAACACTCGCTACATAGATGGAAGATATTGTATATAAATAAAAAATAGAAAAAGAAAAATCAAAGAAAAAATCAGAAAAATGAGAAAAATTATTCCATTGCTACAAAAAGGTGTGAAATCTGATAGAACTTTAGGACAAAAATATTACTCTCTTATCAACTGCACTTATGACTGTTGTGGGCAAAAATGAGTTGTTTAATATTTTGTTGGCTGTGTATATGGAGAATGGTAAAAATAATCGGAGAATTTACTTATTTAGTAATTTAGAATGAAACAAAACAACTAGTAACTTGGAGTAGAAGTTTCACCTGATTAGTCACTAACATCTTTATTCTCTTTTCGCTTGTCTTTTTGCTTTTGTGTGCATTAGTTTTACTACCTTTTTACTTTTGTAAAATGTTTGTGGGTATCATTGCTGTAAACCCTCACGAGACTACAACTCGTCCACTAGGGACACCTAGGGTTTTAAAGGCTTGTTGCATATGCTAAATGCAACCGTGATCCCTACGAAAGTGGCTTAGTTTAATTTTAATTTTATTTTATTTTTGCTCGAGGACTAGCAAAATGTTAGGTTTGGGGGTGTGATGAGCGGAAAATATATCAATATTTACCGCCCCTTTAACTTAATATTTTGTTTAGTTTCTCGGGTTTGATGAACGTTTTGATGTGTTTTAGTTTATTTTGCAGATAAAATAATATCGGGACTTAATGAAATCATTTAGGACGAAATATGGGTCAAATAAGGGCAATTATTGGACTTGATATTTTAATTTTGGAGATTGGAAACTTGAAAGGGCGTTTTGACGAAGTGCAGTTTTGGAAATTCCAGTTTTGCGCATCTGTCGTATTTTGGGCATAACGTTTTACTCAGATATCGGATTGAGCTGATTCAAGTTCCAGATTAAAGAAGACTCAAAGTTCTACAACTTTGAAAGAGAAAATATTTTCGAATTCTGATGATTTCATGCCCGAAATTGATGAACCATCCAGAAGTGTGTAGTGTGTAATTATTAAAGTCACTTTCAATCATTTTCAAAGCAAAAAATAAATTAATAAATAAATAATAAAAATTATCAAATCATCACCAAACATGATAAGAGATTAGTGGAGCAATTAATAATGGATTTGGTGGAGCAATTAGTGGAGCAATTAGTGGAGCAATTAATAATGATTTGGTGGATGATTTGATGGAGGCAAAATTTTGCCTATAAATACCAAGCCATTTCATTTGTAAAATTCATACTTTCTTCTAAGGAATTCCTTAAGAATACTAAGAAGATTGTATCTTGTTTGTTTATTTATAGCTTTCAGTAATTAATTTTCGTTTCGCACTTTCTTTTCTTTACTTTTCAGTTTTTACTTTCCGCAATTTACTTTTACGCACAGTACTTTTCTTTATTAATTTTCAGTTTTTACTTTTCAGTAATGAGGAGGTAACTCCCCTTTGCTGGGGTAAAAGGTAAAACTTTTATTACTAATATTTAGATTAATCTCCCTTAATTATAATATATAAACTAGTTAAAACCTGACTTAACGAGGATACCGCCATATTGGTCGGTTGGTAATTATTTAAATTGGTTTTAACCTGACTAAACTGGATACCGCCTGATTGGTCGGTTGGTAATTAATTATTAATTTGACTTAATCTGGATACCGCCTATATGGCTGGTTGGTAATTATCATGCAAAGTTATATATTATATTAAGGGAGATATCTAAAATAGAAGTAATAAAAGTGGATCCTTTTACCTCAGCATTTTCTTTTATTGTAATTTTACTTTATTTACTTTTCAGCAATTTACTTTTCAGCAATTTACTTTCAGCATTTACTTTTCAGTATTTAATTTTTAGTATTTACTTTGTCTTTCTTTTATTTAAGTTTTTTTACTACCTGTAAATATGTGTCGTAACTAAGCCAGTTATCTGGGGTTGTGATGAAATCCAATATCACCGGTTTATAAGGGTTAAATTATAGTTTGGGTAATATAAAGGTTTATTTATTGAGTCTTAATCCTAATGCTTTTTATTAACTGGCCATTAATAAAATTGAACTGGTAAATCTAAAATGAACTAGACATAGGGA
Organism: Zanthoxylum bungeanum; assembly: GCA_019454045.1. Taxonomy (NCBI): domain Eukaryota; kingdom Viridiplantae; phylum Streptophyta; class Magnoliopsida; order Sapindales; family Rutaceae; genus Zanthoxylum; species Zanthoxylum bungeanum. The sequence continues at coordinate 20,493 of SKCR01032177.1, forward strand.
TTTTAGGTTAAGACCTTAGACTTAATAGCCCACGATCTTCCTTGAGGATAGATAACCCTTTAATAGATTTCCTTACAGGATAGGAATATACCTGTCGGGCGGGGGGGGTAGCCATAATTGGAACTTAAACTTAATGAATCCAGATAATTTGGTTGACATAGACATATGGTTCAATTGGGTTAAACTGGGTATTTGTGTCTGACCATCGACAGAGGCTTACACATAATTTAGTGTTCCAGGTTAATAAATCAATATATTACCCAACTTTAAGATAACCACTTCATCTTTAAAATGATATTGGAAGAAATCACAACCCTAGATAGTTTTTAATATTGAATTTTCTTAAAATCTACTTTCGAACAATGTTATTTACTTGTTTTTAAATTTAGAATCATCACCATTTCAAATCAATCAAACAACCTGTTAGATACTAGTAATCATTTGACCTCATAAAATTAATAGATTAGATATTAAGTCCTCGTGGGATCGATATTTTTATACTACTTGAACGATACGTGCGCTTGCGTTATACGTGTGTGTTTACGCCGGTCAGTACCTTAAGAGTGAAAAACACCATACTGTTGGAGTTAGTGCTTGGAGCGTCAGATTCAAATAATATATTGTTACATTATATTGTATATTTCTTAATAAAAATAATGACCTTTTTCATTTCAAACCTTATCATGGTAATGTCATGATGCATATATTAGATTGATATGGTAAATATGCTAAGCATGACATCGACCTTGTTTTTGTCGTAATAACTAGATAATAGGTGGTTCCCGGCATTGGGATAGAATTATTATAAATTATTCTTAGAGTAAATATTATTAGTCATGGTTTTGGAATCCGGCGAATTCCTTACCTAGGAAGACTATCACAGTCGTATATTAGAATTGGAGTTCTAATGGTTAAACCTGATGTACTAAGCTTTGGAAACTCGTATAGACCTGTGGGTATTTCGTTGGAGCCGAATACTGAATGACTTATAAGTGATTTCCCCCCTAATATTGGAAGTACACACCACCGTCATAAGAAATCTCACGAGTCGACATAGTGCGTAGCAATATAAATCCATTCACTATAAGATAACATTGATTTTTGTGCGATCCCACACCCCAATTGAATGCCATTGTATGTTCCACTACCTTTCATGGTCTAGCCGTTAGATGTTCGTTAGGTTGTGGTGGACCGATACACTCGTTAATCAAGTAGCATCAAGATTCGATTCGATGGCCCGTTCGTTGGCCCGTATGTTGAGTTTTCTAGGTCAAATCAATATCATATTAAGCTATGGATATGAAAAGTGGGAATACATCAAAGTTAAAGTTGCGAAATACTCACTTTGATCAGCTTTTGCGATGCGAAGAGCACACAAAAAAATTTTGCTCCAAGAAGCTCTCGGCCATGTGTTGGGTTTCTCTAAGGTCCTAAGGATCATTTTCAAGCATAGAAACATATGTGAATACATCAAAGAAGTTGCGGAATACTTACAATGATCGGTTGAGCGATGCGAGGACCAAAATCTTCAAGCTTTGACTCCATAGGTGCTCTCGGCATTCTGCAAAAAATTGAGCTCCTCCATTCGGCCATGGATGATCCACCAAGCTCCAAGCTTGTGATGTGTTCTCCACGCCCACATGTAGGTTTCCTATCACCTTCGCAAGACTCCTTAAGCGTGCTAGCACTCCGGAAATTTTGCCACAAAATCCCTAATTTCTTCCTCTTCATTCTCGGCAATTGCAGTGAATTTTGGAAGAAAAATGCCCTAAGGGCGAGTGAGAGAGGAAGAAATGTGTTAATTGATTTCCAAAATCAAAAATAAAAAAATGATATACCAAATTCTAAAAAGGTATATGGCATTTTCCATTTAATTCTTACACATTTGGAGTGTAAAATAAGCCACCATCATTTCCTACACCAACTTCCATCACCATAAAGGTGAATGAATGACTAGTGATGTGACTTGATGCGACTTGTGGGCCCCACTCGATTCCAAATGCGAGTGGGCCCGCAAACACTCCCGGGCTTGGGTTCGCTAATTCCGAATTAACGAATTTTCCGTTGCGACGTAATTAAATAACTATGCCTAGCAAAATTACTATTCACGTCGCCACGAATTAATTCTAAATTAACTCGTTCGCCCGAATTAAATTCTAAATTTAATTCCGCGTCGAAATCCAATTTCGTATAATATATCGAATATATTATTTTATTGATTAATTCCAAATTAATCGTTCTCTCTCTTTAAATAATATTTTATACCAGATAAAATATCTCCGTAATTAATCCCAGATTAATTCTCTCTCATCTAATTAATCCCAGATTAATAAAGTGTGAGTCATACGTCATCGGTGAATCTTCGGGAAGTGACCCATGAGATCCCCTGATATGTTGGCAGTAAATCCGGTCGTCGGACTATCCGAACACGTACGTACCTAGTACTACATTTTTAGCGATTTACAAGACAAGGTTGGCTTCTAGCAAAGCGCCATGCCTACCCAATTCTCCAGAAATATCCTTACAGGAATATGTGATCTGTATCAGGCGTAGTATACGTAGTATTGCGTATTTCGATCCAGCATCAGATGTCACGTGCAAGGCCTGGGGCTGGAATTGTGTCTGCCCCGTACGAAGCACATATCGGATCTCTGGTAACTAGTCTCGATAATCGGATAAACATGACCTAGTCATAATATCCCGATAGCTGCAGCATTTAAGAGAACAAGTTCCATATCCTACGTGATCATCATCTCTACTATGAATGGAGTGATACTTCCATCTCGACATCACACCCAATACACTACAATTCTCAATATACCCAGAAAAGGCGTACACAGAACCTGTTAAAGCCCTGGACGACCAAAACCAAAGTATATTGATTGTCGCAAGTATTAGCGGTGCAAGTCTCAAGTTAAGACCAAATACACCTACCCTGATTCGGACTTCCATAGACACATAGTCATACTACCAATGGAATTCCGAGGGGTCTATCCAGAGTGAAGCTGTTTCCGTACCATCGGTAAACACAATCTCCTATTACACTTGCATGAGTATCCTATACCCAAATATATGAGAACTATGCCGTTATGCCCTCACAACGCGAACAAGTGTAATACTAGTCTTTTACGCATTATCGATGTCCAATCTCGATAATACTCTGACTAGGGATATTTAATGATTAAACCTTCGTGGATTGATACTGTCTCATATCATCTCAATCCGGAACTAATCATATGGACCTTTCATCATTTATACATCTTGGTAATCTTATTACAAATGATGAAAGAGCAATTTCCTTTGTCATATAGTTAATTTGTACAACAACACCATGATCTGTACAAATAGTGACGCTATGGGTCATAATTGTCCAACAATCTCCCACTTGGCTTATAGCCAGTCACTCAAGTGTCTTACACCCGAACTATGTATGGTTCGCTCAAACTTCTGCTGAGAAAATGCTTTCGTTAGCGGATTTTCATAATTATCATCTGATGCGATTTATTCGATCATCACATCGCCACGATGTATGATCCGAACGAATCAGATGAATAACTGAAGTATATATCTGGATCGTTGATGAGACCATTAATTCTTTAGCCTTTACTGTAGCCCAGCTCAGCTGCTAACAGAACTACATCTAATCTAATTAGATTATTATCGACCCAAATGGCTTCTATTGCTGCCTCAGCTGCAGCAATAATCCACTTTTGTTGTTTATTCGGTAACAGTATCTTGCATGGAAAATTTCTAGCTCACTGTTCCGTTATTCAAACTTTATAGTACCTTTGTTGCGACTTATAGTCGTTATTATCGGTTAGGAAACTTGCAGTAGTGAACCCAGTCACTTCAAGTTCTCCTTCTCTATAGTATAAGACATCATCCTTAGTTCCTCCAAGATACTAAAGGATGTTCTTAACATCAATCCAGTGATTATCACTTGGATTGGCCTGATTGTGACTCCATATGCTCAAAGCGTATGAGACACCAGGTCGCGTACATTATTTCAATGTACGATTTCTCGGAGAATATTAACAACTTTAAATCTATCCCAGTAGATCTTTATTCCTAGAATAAAGGTTGTCTCTCCAAAGAATTCTATGGAGAATTTTACCGATTATATTATGGGAATATCATTTCCAAGAAATGATATGTCATCATTATTTAGGACTTTCACTGTCAGTGCGCTCCCACTAACCTCCTTATATACACAAGAATCATTTTCGTTTTGAATTAAATCATATACCATTATGATTACATGAAAGCGATAATTCCAAGAACGCAATGCTTGCTTCAATCCATCCATGGATCGAATAACCTGCAAACCTTGTTTGCTTGTTTTGGTACGAAAAAACCGCCAGGATGTTGTAAACATCCTCCAAAAGGTTTCCGTTTAAGGAAAGTGATTTTTATGTTCAGCTGCCATATTTCTTAATGAAACATGCAGCATCAGCAAGCATTATCCAAATGGATTTAACAATGGAACAGGTAAAAGGTTTCATCGTAATCGACATAATATTGATAACGATACCTTTTCGCTACAAGCCCAGCTTAGTACGTTGGTGTTTGCCATCCATGTATGTCTTCCTTGAAGACTTATATAGTACCAATAGGCATAATGCCTTCCAGTACAACAACTAGTATCCAACTTAGTTGGTATACATGGAATCCATTTCGGACATCATGGCACTTTGCCATAATTGGGAGTCGATACCTTGTATCACTTCTTCATACGTAGTCAGTTCGTGTTCCTCAATAAGATTGACATCTTTATGAGATGAGATCAGAAACCCATACCTTCCCAGGTTATTTTCTGACTCTCTCCGACTTACGCGGTTCTTGTGTATTCGAAGATTATTGGTATAGTTTCATCCTTGATGAACTATTTGTGTTCCTTTTAAAGAATCTGTGCCTGGAACAGTATTACTCCGATTTTCATCGAGTTTTACTTTCTTCCCACTTACCACTGCATATAGGTATTCCTCTTAGGAAAACCGCTTGGCGAGCAATAATTACATTGTTCTCTTGTGAGATATATAAGTACTATACTTTGGTTTCCCTAGGATAACCATTATTAGACACTTATCCGATTTGGGTTTTAGTTTGGTATCATCCAAACATATGCCTAGCATTCCCAAATCTTCAGGAATGAGAAACCCGGTTTCTTTCCTGTTCATATCTAATATAAAGTCTGTCAAACAGATTTTTATAGAACCTTATTCAAAATAAGTTTTGCACTGTTTAATGCTTATCCCTTGAAGGAAATGGTAGCTCAGAGCGACTCATGATTAACCTTATCATGTCCAACAAAATTCGGTTTCTCTGTTCAAATACACCGTCAAACTGACGTGTTCTGGGAGGAGTCCTCATTGAAAGAATACTATACTCTTTCAAGTATTTGAGAAACTTATTACTTAAGTATTTTCATCATGGTCTAACCATGATGGTTTAATACTTTAGCCGATCTGTTTGTCTATTTCATGTCGAAACTCTAAAAGTTTCTGATCCTTGTTTCACAAGAAACACATAACCATAACGTGATGGCACATCCGTAAGGGTCACGAAACATTCATATCCACTTCTAGCCTAGCTAGATATGGGCCCACTTACGTCACTATGAATGAGGGCTAACAGATCGGTGGCACTTGAAATTTTACCAAGTAAAGGTGTTTTAGGCACTTTGCCCAATAAACTAGATTTGTAGACATTATTTGAATATGATCAAAATTTTCCTAGTACCCACTCTTCGAAAGTGTGGATATACGAGTCTTGTTAATTGTGTCCCAGAAAACAATGCCACTTATAAGTCTCAACTGATTTAAATCAGTTTGAGCTATTTGTTTGTCATGTTATATGTTTGAGATTTATTTATATTCAATATATAAATACTGTTATTCACATCTAATGTGGTTTATCTCAATATCATCTTTATATAATAAAACACTTTAGTGTTCCAGAATATAAAGGTATATCCGCAACTAATTAAACCCTGATATAGAGATAATGTATCTAGTCAAACTAGTTACATTTTAACAGTTTCCTAATTTAAGTACATACCCAAAGGGTAGTTCATAAACTTAGGTATCTACGGTTAAAACAACGACTATCGTCCCGTTTCCAATTCGTAGAAAAATCTCAACTGAAGTCAATATCCTGCTGACAACAGATTCTGCACAACAGTACGTATTTATGTACCACTTTTAGTATCTAAAATCCAATTTTAATACTAGTAGTGAACATGTTTATGACAAACATATTTGAAGTCGGAGCCTTGCCCGTCTTCAATTCCTTCATGTCTGCCTTGTCCAAACGACAGTCACGCTTCCGTGATCCCGTTTGCCATAATTTAGGCCGACATCTTGGGATATGTCATTTATCTTCCCAGAAGATTATAATGATTTTGCCTTTGCCCTTTTCCACACCCTATAAGCCTTTGGCCAAGCCTTGGTCCTCTGGGACGTCGAAGTAAGATGCATCTTGCGCTTCTTGCCTTATTGTAAACTTTGGTTTTGTCTCATTGAGAATAGCCATTAACTCTCCATGAGTTTACTATTGTAATTTAGTACTTCTAAGATCTAAAAATAGATCTATGAAGATCCTTCAATTTCATTATCATACTATAAGGATCTAATCCTTAGTTCTGACTAAGAAATTAATGAGTCTATTGGGCAAGCTTATTGGATTAAGCATTAAAGTATCATCACATGAATCTTCCAAAGATCATGCTCTACTATTTGCTTAACTCCGTGCTTAGGCCTAAGATGTTATTTTATCAAATAAAATAACTTCTTAGTTTTCAGGACTATCCTGAAGTTTTATTCCCAATTTGAAAATTAAAGTCGTTTAAAAACATTTTTCACCCAGGGTTTCTCTAAGGTCCCAAAGATCATTTTCAAGCATAGAAACATATGTGAATACATCAAAGAAGTTGTGGAATACTTACAATGATCGGTTGAGCGATGCGAGGAACAAAATCTTCAAGCTTTGACTCCATAGGTGCTCTCGGCATTTTGCAAAAATTGAGCTCCTTCATTCGGCCATGGATGATCCACCAAGCTCCAAGCTTGTGATGTGTATTCCAAGCCCACGGGTGGGTTTCCCTATCACCTTCGCAAGACTACTAAAGCGTTCTAGCACTCCGGAAATTTTGCCACAAAATTCCCTAATTTCTTCCTCTTTATTCTCGGCAATTGCAGTGAATTTTGGAAGAAAAATGCCCTAAGGGCGTGAGAGAGGAGAAGTGTGTTAATTGATTTCCAAAATCAAAAATAAAAAATGATTATACCAAATTTTAAAAGGTATATGGCATTTTCATTTAATTCTTACACATTTGGAGTGTAAAAAAGCCACCTCATTTCCTACACCAACTTCCATCACCATAAAGGTGAATGAATGACTAGTGATGTGACTTGATGCGACTTGTGGGCCCCACTCGATTCCAAATGCGAGTGGGCCAGCAAACACTCCCGGGCTCGGGTTCGCTAATTCCGAATTAACGAATTTTCTGTTGCAACGTAATTAAATAATTATGCCTAGCAAATTACTATTCACATCTCCAACGAATTAATTCTAAATTAACTCGTTCGCCCGAATTAAATTCTAAATTTAATTCCGCGTCGAAATCCAATTTCGTATAATATATCGAATAAATAATTTTATCGATTAATTCCAAATTAATCGTTCTCTCTCTTTAAATAATATTTTATCCCAGATAAAATATCTCTGTAATTATTCCCAGATTAATTTTCTCTCTCATCTAATTAATCCGAGATTAATAAAGTGCGAGTTATACGTCATCGATGAATCTTCGGGAAACCACCCATGAGATCCCCGGATATATTGGCAGTAAATCCGTTCGTCGGACTATCCGAACACGTACGTACCTCGTACTACGTTTTTACCGATTTACAAGACAATGTTGGCTTCTAGCAAAGCGCCATGCCTACCCAATTCTCCAGAAATACCCTTATAGGAATATGTGATCTATATCAGGCGTAGTATACGTAGTATTGCGTATTTCGATCTAGCATCGGATGTCACGTGCAAGGCCTGGGGCTGGAATTGTGTCTGCCCCGTACGAAGCACATATCGGATCTCTGGTAACTAGTCTCTATAATCGGATAAACATGACCTAGTCATAATATCCTGATAGCTGTAGCATATAAGAGAACAAGTTTCGTATCCTATGTGATCATCATCTCCACTATGACTGGAATGATACTTCCATCTCGACATCACACCCAATACACTACAATTCTCAATATACCCAAAGAGGCGTACACAGAACCTGTTAAAGCCCTGGATGACCAAAACCAAAGTATATTGATTGTCGCAAGTATTAGCGGTGCAAGTCTCAGGTTAAGACCAAATACACCTACCCTGATTCGGACTTCCATAGACACATAGTCATACTACCAATGGAATTCTGAGGGGTCTATCCAGAGTGAAGCTGTTTCCGTACCATCGGTAAACACAACCTCCTATTACACTTGCATGAGTATCCTATACCCAAATATATGAGAACTATGCCGTTATGCCCTCACAACGCGCATAAGTGTAATACTAGTCTTTTACGCATTATCGATGTCCAATCTCAATAATACTCTGACTTGGGATATTTAATTATTAAACCTTCGTGGATTGATACTGTCTCATATCATCTCAATCCGGAACTAATCATATGGACCTTTCATCATTTATACATCTTGGTAATCTAATTACAAATGATGAAAGAGCAATTTCCTTTGTCACATAGTTAATTTGTACAACAACACCATGATCTGTACAAATAGTGACGCTATGGGTCATAATTGTCCAACAATCTCCCACTTGGCCTATAGCCAGTCACTCAAGTGTCTTACACCCGAACTATGTACGGTAATGTCATTATGCATATTAGATTGATATGTAAATATGCTAAGAATGACATCGACCTTAGTTTCTTGTAGTAATACTAGATAATAGGTGGTCCGACATTAGGATAGTATTATTATTATAAATTATTCTTAGAGTAAATATTATTAGTCATTGGTTTTGGAATCCGGTCGAATTCCTATAACCTATAAGACTAGTACATGTCGTATATTAGAATTGGAGTTCTAATGGTTTAACCCGATGTACTTAAGCTTTGGAAACTCGTATAGACATGTGGGTATTCGTTGGAGCGAATACTGAATGACTTATAAGTGATTCCTAATATTTTGGAAGTACACACCACCGTCAATAAGAATCTCATCGAGTCGAGTAGCATATATAATCCATTCACTATAAGATAACATTGATTTTTTGTGTGATCCCTCACAATTTGATGCCATGTATGTCAAATACCTTTCATGGTCTAGCCGTTAGATGTTCGTTAGGTGTGGACAGATACACTCGTTAATCAAGTACGCATCAAGATAAAATTCGATGGCCCGTATGTTGAGTTTTCTAGGTCAAACCAAGATCATATTAAGCTATGAAAAGTAAGAATACATCAAAGTAAAGTTGCGAAATACTCACTTTGATCGGCTTTTACGATGCGAAGAACACAAAAAAATTCTACTCCAAGAAGCTCTCGGCTATGGCTCTCCTTTGTGCTCCTTGTGTTTCGGTCAACCCTCCATGTGTGGTCTTCAAGCTCCAAGCTTTGATATGAGATTCCATGCTCATGAATAGGTTTCCCTATCACCTTTGTAAGACTTCTTTGAGTGCTAGCTCTTGAAAAATTTGCAACAAATTCTCCAATTTCTTCATGCAACTCTCGGCAATTGAGAGGCAAAGAGAGGAGAGAAAATGGCTTGTAAAAATCGTGAGAGTGAGAGAGAGTTTTAGGTGTGTTGACTTGTGTATTGATTTCAAAAATCAATTAAAAAAGATATACCAAATATTTGGTATTAGTCATTCATGCCATCAACTTGAATGAATTACAAGCTATCATCATTCTCACCTAAACCCATCACCAAAAGTAACTAAAGTCACAAGTGATGTGACAACTGATGTGACATATGGGCCCCACTTGATTCGAAATGCGAGTGGGCTCGCAAATACTCCCGGGTTCGGATTCGCTAATTCTGAATTAACGAATTTTCCGTTGTGACGTAATTAAATCAAATTTAATTAAATAATTATGCCTAGCAAAATTATTATTCCCATCGCTAGCGAATTAATTCTAAATTAACTCGTTCGCCCGAATTAAAATCTAATTTTAATTCCGCGTCAAAATATAATTTCGTATAATATATCGAATCTATTATTTTATCGATTAATTCCAAATTAATCGTTCTCTCTCTTTAAATAATATTTTATCCCAGATAAAATATCTCCGTAATTAATCCCAGATTAATTTTCTCTCTCTACTAATTAATCACAAATTAATTATGTGCGAGTCATACGTCATCGGTGAATCTTCGGGAAGCGACCCATGAGATCCTCGGATATGTTGGCAGTAAATCCGGTCGTCGGACTATCCGAACACGTACTACCTAGTACTACATTTTTACCGATTTACAAGACATGGTGGCTTCTAGCAAAGCACCGTGCCTACCCAATTCTCCAGAAATATTCTTAAAGGAATATATAATTTATATCAGGCGTTGTAGGACACAGAAATCGACGACGTTGTTCTAGGCTCGCGGCCTAGTTGAGAGTACGGAATAGCTCGCGGGGAACTAAACCGGAGAAATAACATGGAGTCGCCACCCGGTGTGAACCGGGACAAAGATTTAAGGCCGCACTCACCCCTCGCAAGGGAAGACCTCAAACTTGTTGGGTTCGGAATGGTCCCTTACTTATGCCACTTGTAATGATGTGATTTGTGCAATATCTTAACCGAATCTATACAACATGCTCAAGAACAATCTATATCTAGTTTCATGTTCATAAAGATAAATCCTATGTCTAAGTTTGCATGCTTGGAAAGTAAGTCATCATAACACACGACAACCACGGCAATCTCATGAACATGCTTCAATCATATAATGCGAAATGCAAACAACAACATAAACTTAATGCAAATTCCAAACGCAAAATGAATAACTAATCATGCTTAAAAATAAACAACTAAATTATGCTTAAAGATAAATAACATACTAAACTAAATCATGTTTACAAAGATAAATAACGTACTAGCACTAATCATGCTCAAATACATGGTTGGATGAATGAAAATATGTGATGTCTGTCTTATGTAGTATGTTGTATCGCTTGTATCCCGAGTGCAAACCGCACTAACCGTCCATTCGGATTCGGTTACAGAATTTACGTCCGAGTTTCCATCCGATATACTACAAAAGAGAACACGCATTCCGTTCATCCGGAATTCACATCATGCCTCAACAAACGACTCTCATGCGATAATATATTAAAATAAATTAAAGAAACAAAAGATAATAAGTAAAAAGGGTGCCCTCAGGTCTAACCTCTTTTTTCGTCTCTTGAAAGCGCGTTACACGCCGTCAGAAGTGTTGGGATGTATGCCCTAGAGCTACATGTGATGTAAACGGTTTCATGTGTTTTGAAATAAAATGATGCATTATTCATTTATCAAATTGTTTGTTTTTCGCATATTATATATCTTCGTAAATACCGTAGATTACTTATGTACCTTCAGACTTAGTGTATGAGTGTCATACACTAGAGGATTTAAGTATGAAGTTAGTAATCTTAAATAGTCCATAGAGAGCAAACAAAACGGGTACTTTTGTTTGTGTTTATCTATAGCTGCGGTCCATTCTATATTTGTATGGCGATCTTAATCCGGATCGTCCATGTAGAGACATGAGAATGGAGGCACCTTGTATGATGCGATCATATAGGACTGGACCCAGATAGAAATGACATCTTATAATATCCGTTAAGCAAATAAAGTCATTTTAATCTACTTGATGGTCATATATGGATTGATCTTAATCCTGAGTGTACTACGAACTCCTGCATGGCAGGCTGTGTGTCATTTGATTTACAAAGGTGAGGTTGGTGTAGCAGTCCCGACCAATAGCTACGTACTTTGGGGGCAGTTTGTTTTGTAGATGGGAACGTTTTACATAGACATGGAGTTCATTCATTCTTGCGAGAAGTAGATGAGTATCTTTCTTAAGGTTGACTCGATCCTTGAACGATTTGAGCGCTCAAGTCTTTCTATTACGAACAGAAAGATTAATATTCATAATAGTTATAAATAATCATAATTAGAGAATCAATGGTACTTAAGGTAAAAATAATTAGAGGGGTATAACGGATATTATGACCCGGCTCTAATTACAAGATACTCGTGAAGGATCAATTCGTATGTAATGACTATATCGATGGACTACGACTTAGTTCGACTTAATATTTCATCTACGGCAATGAGAGTGCAACTTCGGGTTTTTAGTGGAATAACCCGGAGTTAATAATTCGAAATATCTAATTAAGAGCTTAATTAATATTTCGAGATTATTGGAGCTCGGAACCGTGGGTCCATTTGGTCCCCGTGCTAGCTCGATATACTATAGCGGATTTAATATAATTGGATGGTCTAATTATATACTCATAAAAGAATAAATATTATTAATATGATTAATAATATTAATTATGTCACACTTGAAACTATACATTAAAAGTTAATGTATGGTATTAATAATTATATGATAATTATTAATATAAAATATTGAATTATATATATGATATAATTTAATAAGGCTAAGATTGTAATTTCTATATTATGGGTTTTGGAAACCCTTGATTTAACTTTGGAAGTAATGACTTTCAAAATATTAATCATATGTTTAATTTGTAACATATATGACTTTATGGAAAGTAAATAATATTGTTACAAAATTAATGAAGAAATAAAGAGCATGGCCGAATTCCTTGATATATAAGGAATATGATTTGTTTATTTTGGAAACAAAATTTAATAAAAATCCTAGCCTTGGCCGAATTCCTTGGTGTATAAGGAATAGGATTTGTTTATTTTGGAAACAAAATTTAATCCAAAAATCCTAGCCTTGGCCGAATTCTACCTTAGGGAGGGGATTGTTTGTTTTCTTTGAGTGAAACAAAATTGACCTAAGTATAAAAGGAAAACTTGATTTTCTTTTGAGGAGATAACTCTCATTCCAAACCCTAGCCACCTTCTTCTTCTTCTTCACAATTCTCTCAAAAGTTGAGAAACAATTTTGAAGAACAAGAATTAGAAAAATATTATTAGTATGTGATTTAATCTCTAAAACGTTTAGGGATTTGTTTGTGTGTGTAGCCCACACTACTTTCTGTTGTTAACGATTCATAGCTCAGAAGATCTTGTGGCGTTGAACAAATTATCTTCTTCTTATTCTTGTAAGTCACGACATTGAGGAACAATAATACCTCATTGCTGCACTTCACTTGTTACAATCGGGGCTCGGTTTTGATTTGTTTTAATTCGGGTTTTGGGAAACACATTGGGGACTTTTTGGGGCTGATTTAGGATTGTTTGTGAGTGGAAAAATCAGACCTAAAACGCTACAGCAGGTCACACAAATCAGGGGTTGATTTGGTGCAGTTCGAGTGTGTAGCGTGTGTAAAACAGTCCAATAATTCACTGCAGTTCGGGGGCTATTCGGGGACTGAGATCTTGTCCGAAATAGAAGCAAAACTTCAGTATAAGTGCTGGTTCCATTTGGTGCTTAGGAAGGGAAGACATAAAAAATTTTCAAGGTCGATCCGTGTGCCTAATCGCTTCCTGCGCTGCGGAGGAAAGCGTTTCCTACAATTGGCATCAAGAGCGAGGTTGAAAAGTGTCTTACCCTTCACTTTTTCATTTAAATTTTATGTTTCTAATATATTTATATGAGTTATAAATATGATATGCATGTTTAGATGAGTGGCCACATTGTGATATTCATATGATGAATGGTTTTGTTATTTCATGTGATGAATGGATTTTGCATTGGTCGTAAATTTTTTCGGCTCTTATTTTTGTAGTTGGTTTTGTTTTTGGGATGTAAGTCTATAAGGCCATTGTTTACATTTGTTGTAATTTTAATTTTCAATGTAAAGCTTCAATTTTTTGTAATTTGGAGCACCAAAGTCGCAAAGAGAGCCAACACCACTTTGGAGCGGGATTTGAAGACCAAGGAATGCCTTGGTGAATCTCTTGTACTAATTAGATTAGTATAGAAAAAATAAGAGCCCGATCAATGCAAAATAATTTTTTTGTTATATGTATGTTTATTTCGAATTGTTTGAATAACATGTCATATAGCTTAGGGTGCCCACTCATACATTTTACTTGCCATAACATGTCATAGATGCATTATCATTATAGACATAAAATTATGATTTTATGTAATTTAAAATGTTTAAGTTAGAAAATGATATGCATGAAAATCAATTAATTAGATTAATTGGATTTATGGTTTAAAATTTGAATTCTAATATATTGGGCTTAATTAGTGCATCATAAATTCCATTGGTATATAGGATGGAAACCCGGACATAAATTCCATAGCCAATTCCGAATGGACGGTAATATGGTCTGCACTCAGGATACAATTCCACGTACTATTGGATTTTATGACGCACTAATTTATTAAAATGTTTAATTAGAATTTTTGACCTTTTAGAATTCCATGATTTTAGACCCTTAAGTGCCTAGTATTTTAAGAGTTAAAATATTAAAGCTCACTTATACCACTCTAATTAAATTAGTTAATAGAGAGTAAATCTATAGTAGAGACTAATGAATTTAGTGACACAATTTTAATTGTTAAGATTGATTAGATCACTTATGACAAACTAGTGTAAATAATAATTATGATTTAGCCGCCATAAGTTTATCCACACTAGTTAAAATAAAATATTAGATATTTTAGATAGAAACCTTAATTTTAAAATATGAGTGGGAGAGGGAAATACGATAGTATATCCCGCGATCTCCGTGTTAGTCCAAAAACGTGAGATTCAAAAAGCGCCTCGAGACGGTTTTGTTTTCGTCCCCCTACAGATGGTGTCCATTTTGGGTCAATATCAGGTTTGGGTTCCGAGAGGATAGAGATTCTAGATGTATCTTGTGAACTGACCTACCCTACGGCGACACTTCACTCGTTAAGTCAAAGAATCCCGAAACGGCGGGTTACACTCACAAAGGAGTAATTAACTGTTAATGAAATTCCTTGATCATATAAAACGGTAGCTGTTTAATATAGGAATAAGAGTTATTCCCGCATATATTAAATTGACTGAGATTGTCTCGATCTATCATGCGAGTACTTGACCTACCCTACGGCGGCACTTACTTGTGGGATGATAGATTTCCGTGGCATAGTAATTCTCTTAGTTTCTAATTCATTACTCATGGTTCATGCATCATGTTTAATTTTATGCCAAAATTCTTTGATGATTTTAATATGTGATGAATGAATGTTAAATGCATGTTTATTTTATTTTTCAGCCATGGTTTCTCCAATTATTTCCATACTCTCAAACGATAAATTAACCAGGGAAAACTATGTTAAGTGGAAAAGTAACATGAACGCTATCCTGGTCTGTGAAGACCTAAAGTTTGTCCTGACGGAGGAACGTCCTCCCGAGCCGGCCAGAAATACTGGCCAAGCAGTGCGCGATACCTACCAGAAATGGGTCGCAGCAAATGAGAAAGCCCGCTGCTACTTGCTAGCAGGGATGTCTGAGGTTCTTGCTGCAAAGCATGAAACTATGGCTCTAGCATCTCAGATGATGAAGTCATTGCAGGGCATATTTGGGCAGCCTTCGGAGCGTCAACGCCATGAGGCCATGGTCTCAGCAATGACTGCTAGGATGAAGGATGGGACATCAGTCCGAGAGCATGTCTTAAGGATGATGACTTATCTCAACACTGCTGAAACCCATGGAACTCGTATTGACGAGCGTAGCCAGGTGACCATGATTATAGAAACTCTTCCGAAGAGTTTCCTGCAGTTTAAAAGCAACTATGTTATGAACAAGTTGTCTTTTACTTTGACCCAACTGCTTAATGAGCTCACCGATTACGAGTCGATGCTTGTGGATCCTCGTAAGTCCAGTGCAGAGGCAAATGTTGCTGAGTCTTCTAAATCTGCAAAGAAGAAGAAGAAAAGCACTGGAAAGGCTAAGGGAAAGCCCATGAAAAAGAAGAACAAGAAAGGCTCCAAGGATGCCAAGCCCAAAGGAAAATGTTTCCAATGCGACAAGAATGGGCATTGGAAATGGAACTGTCGTAAATACCTTGCTGAGCTGAAGGAGAAAAAGGAAACATGTAAATATGATTTACTCGTTATTGAATCTCTATTAGTGGAGGATGATAAATCCACTTGGATTGTTGATTCTGGAGCCACTAACCATGTTTGTTCTTCTTTACTGCTACTTGATTCATGGAGGGACCTTGCTGAAAGTGATTACACCATGAGGGTCGGGACAGGGGATGCCGTTTCAGCAAGAGCAGTAGGAGTTTCCAGTTTAAATTTTATTAATAATAGTTATTTAAATTTGAACAATGTGTTATTCATTCCTGGTTTTCGCAGGAATCTGATTTCTGTTTCTAGACTATTGGATGATGGTTATTCAATTTCTTTTAATAGCAATTTGGTTATTATTGGTAGAAATGGATAAACTATATGCACATGAAACTTAGAAAATAACTTGTATGTGTTAAGACCGTTAACACATAGGTCACTGCTCAACACTGAAGGAAAAGAACGGAGCCTTAAACCAGTTAAAGCTCGGGACTTTACCAGTTTGTGAATCCTGTTTAGAAGGAAAAATGACCAAGAGACCTTTTACTGGAAAAGGTATAAGAGCCAGTCAACCACTAGAGCTAATACATTCAGACGTTTGCGAACCGATGAATGTAAAAGCCCGAGGTGGTTATGAATACTTCATCACATTCATTGACGATTATTCAAGATATGGGTATGTCTACCTAATGCATCATAAATCAAATACCTTTGAAAAGTTTAAGGAGTATCGTGCTGAGGTTGAGAACCATTTAGGTAAGATAATCAAAACTCTACGATCAGATCGTGGAAGGGAATACCTCGACAGAGATTTCGAGGAATTCTTAGTTGAGCATGGGATAGTATCCCAGCTCACAGCACCTGGAATACCACAACAAAATGGTGTTGCAGAACGGAGAAATCGAACCCTACTAGACATGATGAGATCTATGTTTAGTTATAGCTCACTACCTAGTTCATTCTAGGGATATGCACTGCAAACCGCAATGAATATCCTTAAGAGCTTAATTAATATTTCGAGATTATTGGAGCTCGGAACCGTGGGTCCATTTGGTCCCCGTGCTAGCTCGATTTACTATAGGAGATTTAATATAATTGGATAGTCTACTTATATACTTACAAAAGAATAAATATTATTAATATGATTAATAATATTAATTATGTCACACTTGAAACTATACATTAAAAGTTAATGTATGGTATTAAAAATTATATGATAATTATTAAATATAAAATATTGAATTATATATATGATATAATTTAATAAGGCTAAGATTTTAATTTCTATATTATGGGTTTTGGAAACCCTTGATTTAATTTTGGAAGTAATGACTTTCAAAATATTAATCATATATTTAATTTGTAACATATATTGACTTTATGGAAAGTAAATAATATTGTTACAAAATTAATGAAGAAATAAAGGGCATGGCCGAATTCCTTGATATATAAGGAATATGATTTGTTTATTTTGGAAACAAAATTTAATCAAAAATCCTATCCTTGGCCGAATTCCTTGGTGTATAAGGAATATGATTTGTTTATTTTGGAAACAAAATTTAATCCAAAAATCCTAGCCTTGGCCGAATTCTACCTTAGGGAGGGGATTGGTTGTTTTGTTCGAGTGAAACAAAATTGACCTAAGTATAAAAGGAAAACTTGATTTTCTTTTGAGGAGATAACTTTCATTCCAAACCCTAGCCACCTTCTTCTTCTTCACAATTCTCTCAAAAGTTGAGAAACAATTTTGAAGAACAAGAATTAGAAAAATATTATTAGTGTGTGATTTAATCTCTAAAACGTTTAGGGATTTGTTTGTGTGTGTAGCACACACTACTTTCCATTGGTAATGATTCATAGCTCGGAAGATCTTGTGGCATTGAACAAGTCATCTTCTTTTTTATTCTTGTAAATCACGGCATTGAGGAACAATAATACCTCATTGCCGCACTTCACTTGTTACAATCGAGGCTCAGTTTTGATTTGTTTTAATTCGGGTTTTGGGAAACACCTTGGGGACTTTTTGGGGCTGATTTAGTATTGTTTTTGAGTGGAAAAATCAGACCTAAAACGCTACAGTAGGTCCCGCAAATCAGGGGTTGGTTTGGGTGCAGTTCGCGTGTGTAACGTGTGTAAAACAGTCCAATAATTCACTGCAGTTCGGGGGCTGTTCGAAGACTGTTTCACGTGCATTTCGGGGCTGAGATCTTGTCCGAAACAGAAGCAAAACTTCAGTATAAGGGCTGGTTCCATTCGGCGCTTAGGAAGGGAAGACAGAAAAAATTTCAAGGTCGATCCGTGTGCCTAATCGCTTCCGCTGCGCGAGGAAAGCGTTTCCTACAGGAAGGGTTGATGTTCCACAACTTTTGTGGTTCACCAATCCAACATTTTTCCTCGCTGTTTCACCATCTGGGCTGCTGTTTTCACTCCGTTTCGCTGCTGTTTTTGTTGTATTTTTTGGTCACTGTTTTTGGGTAATTATGGGACTGTTTTGTAGGTTATTTGGACTGGTTTGGGGGCAGTTTTCGTCACTGTTTTGGGCAGTTTTTGGACTATTTTTCAGTGCATTTTTGGGAGGCAGAATGGCGTGATTTGCTGGGCTATTTGGGAGGTAGAATGGCGTGATTTGCTAGGCTATTTGGGAGGCAGAATTCGGTGAATTAAAGGGTTGTTAGGGGGCTGTATTTTTGGTGATTTACTGGCAGTTTAGGGAGGCTATTTTCAGGGGTATTGGCGTTAATTTGTGGGGCTTTTTTAGGTGTTGCAGTGACGTTAATTTAAGGAGCAGAATATAGGGCTGAATGGTGTGTTTGGAGGGCTGTTTCTTCAAGGCAGTGGGGCGTGAACAAGGAATGTTTGTGAGGAGCTTGATGCGTGAAGATGGACAAATGGCTTTAAAGGTGTATGTGGCGTGTTGGTTTGAGTGAAGGGTTAATATGAAGTGAATTGGCTGAGTGGATGTGAGTGGTGCGCGAGTGTGTTTGATTTGTGAGGGGGCAATGTTATGCGTGGAGAGGTTGCTCGTGAAGGGCTTATGCGGCAGACATGTTGAGTGGAATTGAGGGCATGTGGCGTGGAGAGTCAAAAGTGAGTGTCTTGCGTGGCTTTGTGAATGGAGGGTTTACGTGAAGGTGAGTGGAGCAAAGGCTTGTGAAGGCTTACGTGAGGGAGGCAGTAATGTGTCGCCGAGTGGGAATAGGCTTAGAATATTAGGGTTGATTTCGTCAGAATGAGCCATGAGTTTAATTGTTGGACAATTATGACCCATAGCGTCACTATTTGCAGAGATCATGGTGTTGTTGTACAATTAACTATGTGACAAAAGAGATTCCACTCTTATCATTTGTGATTAGATCACCTAGATATATAAATGATAGGAGGTCCCTGTGATTTTTTCCTGGATTGAGAATGATATGAGACAGTATCAATCCATGAACGATAAATCATTAAATATCCATAGTCAGAGCATTATCGAGATTGGACATCGATGAATGCGTAAAAGACTAGTATTACACTTGTGCGCGTTGTGAGGGCACGACGGCATAGTTCTCATATATTTGGGTATCGGATACTCATACAAGTGTAGTAGGAGGTTGTGTTTTACCGATGGTACGGGAAACAGATTCGCTTTGGATAGACCCCCTCGGAATTCCATTGGTAGTATGACTATGTGTCTATGGAAGTCCGAAATCAGGGTATGTGTATTTGGTCTTAACCTGAGACTTGCACCGCTAATACTTGCGATAATCAATATACTTTGGTTGCGGTCGTCCAGGGCTTTAACAGGCTCTGTGTACGCCAATGCTGGGTGTATTGAGAATCGTAGTGTGTTGGGTGTGATGTCAAGACGGAAGTGTCACTCCAGTCATATGGAGTTGATGATCGCGTAGGGATATAGAACTGGTTCTCTAAAAAGGTTGCAACCATCGGGATAATATGACTTGGTCATGATTATCCGATATTAAAGAGACTAGTTGCTCGTTATCCGATATATGCTTCGTACGGGGCAGACACTGTACCAGCCCCAGGCCTTGCATGTGATCATCCGATACTGGACAGAAATATGCAATACTACGTATACTACGCCTGATATAGATCCTTTATTCCTGTAAGGATATTTCTGGAGAATTGGGTAGGCATGGCGCTTTGCTAGAAGCCAACCTTGTCTTGTAAATCGGTATAAACGTAGTACTTGGTACTCACGTGTTCGGATAGTCCGATGACCAAATTTACTGCCAACATATCCTGGGTTCTCATGGGTCGCTTCCCAAAGATTCACCGATGACATATGACTCGCACTTTTAATTAATTTGGGATTAATAAGATGAGAGAGAAAATTAATCTGGGATTAATTGCGGAGATATTTTATCTGGGATAAAATATCTTTTAAAGAGAGATAACGATTAATTTGGAATTAATCGATAAATTAATATATTTGATATATTAAACGAAATTGGATTTTGACGCGGAATTGAAATTAGATTTTAATTCGGGCGAACGAGTTAATTTAGAATTAATTCGTTAGCGACGTGAATAGTGACTCCGCTAGGCGTAATCATTTAATTACGACGCAACGGAAAATTCGTTAATTTGGAATTAGCGAACCCGAGCCCGAGATTATTTGCGAGCGCATTCGCATTTTGAATTCGAGTGCGGCACGCAAGTCAAATCAAGCGTCAAATCGCTAGTCGCATCTAGCGTCACATCATTCGTCAATCAAGTGATGGATGTCTTTCACTTTGAGTGATTGACACCAATCACTATTCATTGATTGATGGAAGTTGATGTGAGTTGATGTTTGAGTGTTGGACACTCAAATGTGTAAGGAATTAAATGAACATATACCAAATTTTGGTATATCATTTAAGCTTTTTTTGATTTTGGAAATCATTCAACACATTTATCTCTCTCTCTCCTCCATTTCTCTCTTCTCATTCACGCCTTTGGGGCTGAAATTTTCTCTCTTCTGGTTCAGTTACTGCCGAGAGATAGGGAAGCAAAGTGTGGATTTTTGTGGCAAAAATCAAGAGAGCTAGCACTCCGAGAGACATGAGAAGGTGATAGGGAAGTCCCCCCATGAGTCGGGAATCGTTCGACGAAGCTTGGAGCTTGACGAAGGACCAAGATGACCAAAAACCAGTGAGCTGTTGTAGTGAACTGCCGAGTACATCCAAGGGCAGAAAATTAATTTGTGTTGCCTACCGCGTCGCTCAACCGATCGATGTGAGTATTCCGCGACTTTCTCGAATGTATTCACTTATGTTTCATGCTTGATAATTGATCTTGGGATGCTTAGAATCTCCAACATTAATGTGTTGGTGAAGGGTTCTTTTTATAGGCAAATGGATGAGAGCTTTTCTTGTTTGAGAAGGAGAAGGATTTGTGTATTAAAGGGAATATCTTTTAATTTAGTATGTGATAAGGAAATCTTTTAATTAGGGAAATGATTTGATTTAATTTGATTTATTCTTTTTTTGATTAGGGATATGATTTGATTTGATTTGATTTGATCTTGTTTAATTAGGGAAGGTGATTTAATTTAATTAGGAATGAGATTTGTTTTGATTTAATTGGATTGGATTTAATTTAATTTGAATTAATTTAATTTTTGACATGTGTTTTAAATGTTTTAATTATTATTGGATGTGATTTAATGGGCTTGGGCTAGGTGTATGGTTTGTGGGGTTTTGGGCTAAGGGTGTGTTTTGAAACGGAGGTCCAACAAGCGAACCCGAAGCTACTCCAGCGAATTAAATCCAACAATGTGTCAATTCTTGACCCTTTCCTTCCGACGTTCGTTTCCCGCGGCTTCCACAATTAAAGAGGTAGTGTCTCCATACGAGACTCATCATCGGGACTTATATGCAAAAATACAGTGCCTACAGGCATAATATACGTAGTATTGCGTATTGCGATCCAGTATCGGATGTCACATGCTAGGCCCGGGGCTGGAATTGTGTCTGCCCCGTACGAAGCACATATCAGATCTCTGGTAACTAGTCTCTATAATCGGATAATCATGACCTAGTCATATTATCTCGATGACTGCAGTACTAAAGAGTACTAGTTCCGTATCCTGCGTGATCATCATCTCCATATGACTGGAGTGATACTTCCATCTTGACACCACACCCAATACACTACGATTCTCAATATACCCAGAAGAGGCGTACACAGAACCTGTTAAAGCCCTGGACGACCAAAACCAAAGTACATTGATTGTCGCAAGTATTAGCGGTGCAAGTCTCAAGTTAAGACCAAATACACCTACCCTGATTCGGACTTCCATAGACACATAGTCATACTACCAATGGAATTCCGAGGGGTCTATCCAGAGCAAAGCTGTTTCCGTACCATCAGTAAACACAACCTCTTATTACACTTGCGTGAGTATCCAATACCCAAATATATGAGAACTATGTCGTTATGCTCCCACAACGCGCACAAGTGCAATACTAGTCTATTTCGAATTATCGATGTCCAATCTCGATAATACTCCAACTAGGGATGTTTTAATGATTAAACCTTCATGGACTGATACTGTCTCATATCTTATCAATTCGGAACTAATCATATGGACTTTTATCATTTATATATCCCGGTAATCTAATTACAAATGATAAAAGAGCAATTTCCTTTGTCACATAGTTAATTTGTACAACAACACCATATTCTGTACAATTAGTGATGCTATGGGTCATAATTGTCCAACAATCTCCCACTTGGCCTATAGCCAATCACTCAAGTGTCCTACATTTGAACTATGTACGGTTCGCTCAAACTTCTGCTGAGAAACTGCTTTTGTCAGTGGATTTGCAAAGTTATCATCTGATGCGATTTATTCGATCATCACATCGCCACGATGTATGATCCGAACGAATCATATGAATAGTTGAAGTATATACTTGGATCGTTGATGAGACCATTAATTCTTTAGCCTGTGCTGTAGCATAGCTCAGCTGCTAACAGAACTACTCATAATATAATTAGGATTATTATAGATCCAAATCGCTTCTATTGCTGCCTTAGCTGCAACAATATTCCGCTTTTGTTATTTATTCGGCAACAGTATCTTGCTTGGAAGATTTCCAGCTCAATGTTCCGTTATTCAAACTATATAGTACTCTTATGTCGACTTATAGTCGTTTTTGTCGGATTGGAAACTTGCAGCAGTGAACCCAGTCACTTCAAGTTCTCATTCTCCATAAGTTTAAGAAAGCATCCTTAGTTCATCTAAGATACGTAAGGATGTTCTTAACATCAATCCAGTGACTATCACTTGGATTGGCCTGATTGTGACTCCATATGCTCAAAGCATATGAGACACCATGTCGTATATATTTATTTCAATGTACGAGTTCTCAGAGAGTGCCAACAACCTTTATATCTATCCCAATAGATCTTTATTCCTAGAATAAATGTTGTCTCTCCCAAGAATTGTACGAAGAATTTTTCATGAAAGCCAAGCTTTCACCGATTGTATTATGGGAATATCATTTCCAAGATATGACATGTCATCATTATATAGGACAATCATTGTCAGTGCGCTCCCACTAACCTCCTTATATACACAAGAATCATTTTCGTTTTGAATTAAATCATATACCATTATGATTACATCAAAAAGATAATTCCAAGAACGCAATGCTTGCTTCAATCCATAAATGGATCGAATTAACTTGCAAACCTTATTTTCTTGTTTAGGTACGACAAAATCGTCAGGATGTTGTAAACATCCTCCAAAAGGTTTCCGTTTAAGGAAAGCGATTTTGACGTTCAGCTGCCACATTTCATAAATGAAACATGCAGCATCAGCAAGCATTATCCAAATGGATTTAACCATGGCAACAATTAAAAGATTTCGTCGTAATTGACACAATTTTGATAACGATACCTTTTCGCTACAAGCCTAGCTTTGTATGTTGGTATGTTGCCATCCATGTATATCTTCCTTGAAGACTAATATAGTACCAATAGGCACAATGCCTTCCGGTACAATAACCAGTGTCCAAACTTGGTTGGTATACATGGAATCCATTTCGGACATCATGGAACTTTTCCATAATAGGGAGTCGATACCTTGTATCACTTCCTCATACGTAGTCAGTTCGTCTTCCTCAATAAGATTGACATCTTTACGAGGTGAGATCAGAAACCCATACCTCTCAGGTTGTTTTCTGACTCTCTCCGACTTACGCGGTTCTTGTGTATTCGAAGATTTTGGTACAATTTCATCCCTGATAAACTGTTTGTGTTCCATTAAGGATTCAGTGCCTAGAACAGTATTACTCCGATTTTCATCGAGTTTTACTTTCCTCCCACTTACCACTGCATATTGGTATTCCTTTTGGGAAAACCGCATGGAGAGAAACAATTACATTGTTCTCTTGTGAGTTGTATAAGTACAATACTTTGGTTTCCCTAGGATAACCTACAAATTAGGCACTAATCCGATTTGGGTTCTAGTTTGGTATCATCCAAACATATGCCTAGCATACCAAAATCTTCAAGAATGAGAAAACCTAGTTTTTTTCCTGTTTATATCTAATATGAAATCTGTCTAACAGATTTTTATGGAACCTTATTCAAAATAAGTTTTGCACTGTTTAATGCGTATCCCTAGAAGGGAAATGGTAGCTCAGAGCTACTCATAATTAACCTTATCATGTCCAACAAAATTTGGTTTCTCCGTTCGGACACACCGTCAAATTGAGGTGTTGTGGGAGGAGTCCATATTGAAAGAATACTATACTATTTCAAGTAATTGAGAAACTTATTGCTTAAGTATTTTCATCACAATCCAATCGTGATGTTCTAATACTCTTGCCGAACTGTTTTTATACTTCGTGTCGAAACTCCTTGAATTTATCAAAAGTTTCCGATTTATATTTCACAAGAAACACATAACCATAACGCGATGCCACATCCGTAAAGGTTATGAGTGTTCATATCCACCTCTAGCCTAGCTAGATATGGGCCCACTTATGTCACTATGAACGTGGGCTAACAGATCGATGGCATTTGTACTTTACCAAGTAAAATGTGTTTTAGGCACTTTGCCCAATAAACTAGATTCGTAGACATCATTTGATTATGATCAAATCCTTCATAGTACTCACTCTTCAAAAGTGTGGATATACGAGTCTTGTTTAATGTGTCCCAGACAACAATGCCACAATTAAGTCTAATCTGATTTATTCAGTTTGAGCTATTTGTTTGTCATATCATACTTTAGAGATTCATTTATATTCAAAATATAAATATTGTTATTCACATCTAATGTGTATATCTCAATATAATCTTTATAAAATAAAACACTTTAGTGTTCTAGAATATAAAGGTATACCCGCAACGAGTTATACTTTGATATAGAGATAATGTTTCTAGTCAAACTAGATACATTTTAACAGTTTCCTAATTTAAGTACACACCCGAAGGGTAGTTCCTAAACTTAGGATTCTACGGTTAAAACGGTGACTGTTGTCCCATTTCCAATTCGCAGATTAATCTCAACTGAAGTCAGTCTCTTGCTTTCAGCAGATTCCGCACATCAGTACATATTTATGTACCACATTTAGTTATCAAAATCCAATTTTGAAACTAATAGCGAACATGTTTATGACAAACATACTTGAAGTCGGAGCCTTGCCCGTCTTCACTTCCTTCATGTTTGCCTTGTCCATACGGCAGTCACGCTTCCAGTGACCCCGTTTTCCACAGTATAGGCAGACATCTTGGGATATGTCCTTTGTCTTCCCAGAAGACTGTGATGATTTTGCCTTTGCCCATTTTAGAAGCTCTGTCTTTGCTTCCTAGAGCATAGCCATTAACTCTCCAATAGTATTTTATTGCAATTAGTACTTCTAAGATCAAAGTATAGATCTATGAAGATCCTTCAATTTCAATATCATACTATAAGGATCTAATCCTTAATTCTGACGAAGAAATTAAAGAGTCTTTGCGGCAAGCATAATGGATTGAGCACTGAAGTTATCATCACATGAATCTTCCAAAGATCATGTTCTACTTATTTGCTCAACTCCGGGCTTAGGACTTAAATGTTGTTCTATCAAATAGAATAACTTCTCAGTTCCCAGGATTATCCTGAGGTTCTATTCCCAATCTGAAAATTGGAGCCGTTTAAAGACATATTCACCCAGGATTATGTTTTAAACACCAATCTTTCAGTTATCTTGATTGCTATAGTCCAACTATCCAATGAACGATTTAAGGTACTATTTAATATAATTATTACTATAATCCAATTATATAATCAACTATAATTTGAAGTAGTTTGAATACATTCCAACTGTTTAATTAAAACAACAATTAGATATTAGTCCAACTAATATATATATATATATATATATTTAAAATTGACGAAAATGATATGAGCGCGTATTGGCAAGTATCTAAACGAAATTACAAATTTAATACTTGCCTCCCACTATTTTTCGGCGAGCCTCTAACCATCTGTTAGTACTCGGGAAACCTTGTTTCCTATTGGGCTAGGATCCCGTTAAATAACACACAACCTTGACTTTGGCCAACAAGCTGTATGATATTTAACTAGGTAGATCTCTAAGATCAATTGGATCTCATCCAATTCCTAGATCCAGTAGGTGGACATCCAAGTCCGAAACATATATCTAATATTTGCCAATATATCCAATATATTCCCTAACTTTTTTCCTCTAAATCAACTAAGCCTTGGCTTTGGCACAACAAACTTAATGATTCCAGTTAAGCGGGACCCATTGACCTTGGAAAGCTTCGTAATCGATGTCGATGGACAAGCAGTGATCTTGACTTTGGCCAACAAATCACAACTTGAACAAGACATGCGATATGGAACAAAGCCTTCATGATTCAAACACATCCGCGATGGACAAAGTCTTGACTTTGGCCAACAAACCAGTGCCAATCTTGGATCTTGAGAATGAATCATTCAATGGAAGGGAAAACGCTTAATATTTCTTGAGGGTTTTTCGCGTAATTGGCAACCAATTAATTATCTTTGATTAGGTCTCATCATACACCCTTAAACATGCATTCTAAAAGCATAATAAGGTGCGATAAATAAATTAATAATGATATGCGGATGGATATTTAAAACAACTTGTTCCTAGAACAAATCTCTCCCTTTCCTCTCTCCCACTAGCACAAATCTTACTTCTACCCATTACATAACACTTCTAAAGAAACCTCATTTACATTGAGGGGAATAGGTGAGAAGAGAAATACAAAGAATCAAGAGGTAATAAGCTGGACACACAGGTCCAATTTAATAAATTCTAAATTTATTACAACAATTTCCAAAATTGCCTTCACCCATCTAATATCCATCCGATATACATTATCATACATCACATCCATGTATTCACACAAAGCATGTTATCAATCAATCTAATCTAATTAATTAATCTGAAATTAATGACCATCTAATGTTCAAACAACGATTTGATTTGCGCGAGTCCGACTCGTTTTAAGAATAAGTACTCAAAGTACGAATTCTCGAATTATATCAAACTACAATATTAAATCCAATTGAATTTGTATTCAATACTAATTCTTTATTTAATTCCAAATTAAATAATTACACTTTATTAATGAGCCTTTGCGACTTAGATTCTAAATCTAATCTTTACGGGTCTCAAAGCCCAATTAACATCCAATGTCAATTTAATTAAAGTCCAATGGGCTTTCAATTAATTTATAAGGCATGGACTTTGGCAACCAAAGCCCAATAAGGAATCACCCATTGCCAAAAATCAATTTAGGCCCATTAGGCCCAATTAAAATTTTAAAGCTCCATTATATTATATTTGGACTTTATGGATATGGTTTTGGGCCCAATTGGATCCAACCAATTAACCTAAACCAAACTTGGCCCAACCAAGCCCATTAAGCCCAAATACAACATTTCAAGCCTAATTCCAAATTTAGCCCAACTAATTAAATTCTAAAATTCTAAATTTCACAATTTAATTAACTAAAGTGCTTTAGCCATAATTAATTAGTCAAATTAACATTTCCAAAATACCAATTACATTAATTAATCATGCTAATCATCATCAACACATGTCCAACATTATTGAATCAAAAAATCAACTCATTTCCATGCTTATAGCTCACGGCAATTTGGGGATTTAATGTCCAATTCCGATTTCAATCCAATTGAATCTCAAATCAACATTTCCCAAGTCTTTAAACTTATCCAATGATCAAAAGAACAAAAATTACCATGACATTAGGGTACCACATGCATTCGGCCAAGTCCAATTTTTGGGGAAAAATTAATCCAATTCAATTTTCATCAAATTGATCATGCATAACTCTAAGTTATCATCATTCAAGCATACTCAATCAAACAATTTCATCAAATCATGCTCAAATCAATTTTATCCAAATTTTACCCTAAATCAATTTCATGCTTAATCAAGGCTCTTGATACCATTGTTGAGTTTTCTAGGTCAAACCAAGATCATATTAAGCTATGAAAAGTGCGAATACATCAAAGTAAAGTTACAGAATACTCACATTGATCGGCTTTTATGATGCGAAGAACACAAAAAAATTATGTTCCAAGAAGCTCTCGGCCATGGCTCTCCTTTGTGTTCCTTGTGTTTCGGTCAACCCTCCATGTGTGGTCTTCAAGCTCCAAGCTTTGATATGAGATTTCATGCTCATGAATGAGGTTTCCCTATCACCTTTGTAAGACTTCTTTGAGTGCTAGCTCTTGAAAAATTTACAAAATTTTTTCCAATTTCTTCATGCAACTCTCGGCAATTGAGAGGCAAAGAGAGGGAGAGAAAATAGCTTGTAAAAACCGTGAGAGTGAGAGAGATTTTTGAGTGTGTTGACTTGTGTATTGATTTCAAAAATCAATTAAAAAAGATATACCAAATATTTGGTATTAGTCATTCATGCCATCAACTTGAGTGAATTACAAGCTCTCATCATTCTCACCAAAACCCATCACCAAAAGTAACTAAAGTGACAAGTGATGTGACATGTGGGCCCCACTTGATTCGAAATGCGAGTGGGCCCGCAAACACTCCCGGGCTCGGAATCGCTAATTCTGAATTAACGAATTTTTCGTTGCGACGTAATTAAATCAAATTTAATTAAATAATTATACCTAGCAAAATTACTATTCACATCGCTAGTGAATTAATTCTAAATTAACTCGTTCGCCCGAATTAAAATCTAATTTTAATTCCGCGTCAAAATCTAATTTCGTATAATATATCGAATATATTATTTTATCGATTAATTCCAAATTAATCGTTCTCTCTCTTTAAATAATATTTTTATAATAAAATATCTCCGTAATTAATCCCAGATTAATTTTCTCTCTCTACTAATTAATCCCAGATTAATTATGTGCGAGTCATACGTCATCAGTGAATCTTCGGGAAGCGACCCATGAGATCCCCAGATATATTGGCAGTAAATCCGGTCGTCGGACTATCCGAACACGTACGTACCTAGTACTACGTTTGTACCGATTTACAAGACATGATTGGCTTCTAGCAATGCACCGTGCCTACCCAATTCTCCAGAAATATTCTTAAAGGATTATATAATCTATATCAGGCGTAGTATACGTAGTATTGCATATTGTGATCCAATATCGGATGTCACATGCTAGGCCTGAGGCTGGAATTGTGTCTGCCCCGTACGAAGTACATATCAGATCTCTGGTAACTAGTCTCTATAATCGGATAATCATGACCTAGTCATATTATCCCGATGACTGCAGTACTAAAGGGTACTATTTTCGGATCCTGCGTGATCATCATCTCCATATGACTGGAGTGATACTTCCATCTTGACATCACACCCATTACACTACGATTCTCAATATACCCAGAAGAGGCGTACACAGAACCTATTAAAGCCTTGGAGGACCAAAACCAAAGTACATTAATTGTCGCAAGTATTAGCGGTGCAAGTCTCAGGTTAAGACCAAATACACCTACCCTGATTCGGACTTCCATAGACACATAGTCATACTACCAATGGAATTCCGAGGGGTCTATCCAGAGCGAAGCTTTTTCCGTACCATCGGTAAACACAACCTCCTATTACACTTGCATGAGTATCCAATACCCAAATATATGAGAACTATGCTGTTATGCTCCCACAACGCGCACAAGTGCAATACTAGTCTATTCCGCATTATCGATGTCCAACTCGATAATACTCCGACTAGGGGTGTTTTAATGATTAAACCTTCATGGATTGATACTGTCTCATATCCTATCAATCCGAAACTAATCATATGGACTTTTATCATTTATATATCCCGGTAATCTAATTACAAATGATAAAAGAGCAATTTCCTTTGTCACATAGTTAATTTGTACAACAACACCATGTTCTGTACAAATAGTGATGTTATGGGTCATAATTGTCCAACATCGTATGTGTACTATAAGGGGTTTAGATATCTATGTGAGTAAGTCATGATTCTTAAGACTTTGGCGCCAAAGCCGATCATCTGGGGTGGATCGCATATATCAGAAATGGTTTCTGATTAGTTGTAAAGAATCGTGGATATGTTGACATGAGATGTACACCTCGGAAACATGACGATGTAATTTGTATTTCCTAAGCACAACTCAGATAGCCTACGACGGAGGGATTATTGAACATATGTAATGACCTCGACTTATATAGTTCAGAAAGGTCGTTCATGTTTTTCACGAATTCGGAGGTGGTCGAATTTCTTACATATAAGCTTGGCTTACATGACGAACGTGTCTGAACTTAGAGAGTCCCATAATATGAATTGTACTCGTTGAGCACTTGGGTAGCCGATAATTTTTGATAATAAATAATATTTGATATTATAATTATTAATTAAAATAATTAAGTGTTATTGGATAACATTAATTATTTACTTTGACCCAATTGGATTAATCCAAAATCGCACAAGGACTTTATTGTAATTTCATAAATATCTCTATCATTGGATGATATTTTGGTAATTACAAATATGTAATAATAGGTGTATTTTTTCTTGATATAATTGGATTAAATCAAAACGATAGACATTTAACTAATCCATTAATTAAATTTTGTCTTGATTTAATTGGATTAAATCAAAGTGGTACACAAAGGTGATTAGTCACACCTAATTATACATATTTGGACAAAATGGATTAAGCCCACCTAAATATTGATTAAGACTTTTATTATCTAAAAATTGCATAATTTTTGCAATAATAGGCAAGCTTGAGCAAGTTTTTAATTAAGCTTGAGCTTAAGAAAGTTAAGTTTGTGAAAGCTAAAACAAGCAAGAATTAGAAATATTAGCCTAAGTAAAAGAGATGTTTAGAGAAGCTTTGGAAGTTCTCTGCAATATTTCAACAAGGAGAAATCAATATTAGATCTTGGAATGAACCTTGATAGCATTGGAGTCAAGATTGGATCTTGAAGTCAAGCTTGCTAACTTTGGAAGTTCTCCACAATTTTTCAACAAAGAGAAGAAGATTGGATCTTGGAATCAAGCTTACTAGGTGAGTTTGATCTTCTCTAAAACTATGTTTTCATTAGTGAGTTTTTTTTATTAATGAAGCATATAGTGATGTGTGTATTGAATACATAATAATGTAGCTTGAAGTTGAAATTAGGCTAATGAATTGTGTATGGATATTTTGGAAGCATAAACACAATATGCTTGTAATTGGGTCAAATATGTTCATGTTGGACATGGAACATTAAATTAGAGTTGAAACTCTAGATGATAGCTTGGAGCTATGGCTACCATTCTAGAATCACTTGACCACCTTTGAGTGACCTAGAATTATTCATGAGTCATTTCATTATGGAATTCTATTTTGGTATGTGTTTTGATTCAAAGAAATGCATATATATATTTAGAATATATAATATATATATATATATATATATATATATGTTTGTTGTATAAAATGTGTTGAAATTGGTTTTGAAATTAAAATTTGTTTGAGTTATTTTAAAAGTGTTAATGGTTTTTAATAATTTTAAATAATATATGCTGAAGCCTAATTTCCAGAGGCTGCTGCGTTGCAGCGTAATTTCTTATGCTGCAACGCAACACATGCAATTGCGCAGTGCACAACTGCTCAACATGTTGCGCACTACGCTGAAGAATGTTGCGCAAGCAGCATGCTTGTAACTCGGCCCAGACGATTACATTCTCTCCGATTCTTATCCCGATTTAGTTTTTCCGGACTTCGATTTATCCCCGATTTTCCCTAAACACTAGTAATGGAATATGGTATTTCATTAAATATTTAAAAATACACCCATACTTGATATCCACAGGTTAGACCCACTTCTATTGCGCGGGGCACCTATCTGACCCTAGAGGTCCACATTCTCCCCAATAGAACGGTATCAGAGCACGTCTTTGTTAGAGTTGGTGCTTTGAGCGCCAATTTCTCTTGTATTTCCTTCTAAATATTTATGTAAATATTTTATTATGAATAAAATAAATAATTTCTATAATATAACTTCTTCTTTTATTATATGGTAAAGACGTACATGACCATAGAATGATTATTTATGATACTGTTACAAAAGCGTCGCAACTGACATTGAGTTGTATCATAACAGTATCATTATTAAACTGTTCCTGGTCAAGATTTACAATTGCTTGGTTAGTAAATAAACCCGCAGAGACTAGTACATGTCGCATATTGGAATACTGGATTTCAATGGTTTCTCAATGAACCATGAGTTTCGGGAGACTTGTATAGACACGTAGGTGTTTATATCGAATAAATACTGAACGACTCACCGAAGATTCTTAATAGATGGTACATCAATGTTAATAAGAATCTTCTCGAGTTGAGTAGCATAGTGATTCTTTGTCTTCAGATACCACTGTGGAT
Source organism: Zanthoxylum bungeanum (assembly GCA_019454045.1). Lineage (NCBI taxonomy): Eukaryota > Viridiplantae > Streptophyta > Magnoliopsida > Sapindales > Rutaceae > Zanthoxylum > Zanthoxylum bungeanum. Next base: position 53,572 of record SKCR01032177.1, read on the forward strand.
ATATGAGATATCATCCACACTTTGATGTCAGTCATGTCATTGATCAATTTAGGTCAGACCTCCGCATGTTCGTGTTGGACAATTATGACCCAAAGTGTCACTATTTGTACAGATCACGGTGTTATTGTACAAATTAACTATGTGACAAAGGAGATTGCACTCTTATCATTTGTGATTAGATCACCAAGATATATAAATGATATGAGGTCCTTATGATTTGTTCCTGGATTGAGAATGATATGAGACAGTATCAATCCACGAAGGATAAATCATTGAATATCCCTAGTCAGAGTATTATTGAGATTGGACATCGATAAATACGTAAAAGACTAGTATTACACTTGTGCGCGTTGTGAGGGTACAACGACATAGTTCTCATATATTTGGGTATAGGATACTCATGCAAGTGTAATAGGAGGTTGTATTTTACCGATGGTACGGGAAACAGCTTCGCTCTGGATAGACCCCATCGGAATTCCATTGGTAGTATGACTATGTGTCTATGGAAGTCCGAAATCAGAGTAGGTGTATTTGGTCTTAACCTGAGACTTGCACCGCTAATACTTGCGACAATCAATATACTTTGGTTGCGGTCGTCCAGGGCTTTAACAGGTTCTGTGTACGCCTATGCTGGGTATATTGGAGAATCGTAGTGTGTTGGGTGTGATGTCAAGACGGAAGTGTCACTCCCAGTCATATGGAGATGACGATCGCGTAGGGATACAGAACTGGTTCTCTAAAAAGGTTACAACCGTCCGGATAATATGACTTGGTCATGATTATCCGATATTAAAGAGACTAGTTGCTCGTCATCCGATATATGCTTCGTATGAGGCAGACACTGAACCAGCCCCAGGCCTTGCATGTGATCATCCGATACTGGATCGAAATACGCAATACTACGTATACTACGCCTGATATAGATCCTTTATTACTGTAAGGATATTTCTGAAGAATTGGGTAGGCATGGCGCTTTGCTAGAAGCCAACCTTGTCTTGTAAATCGGTAAAACGTAGTACTAGGTACTTACGTGTTCAGATAGTTCGACGACCGTATTTACTACCAACATATCCGGGGATCTCATGGGTCGCTTCCCGAAGATTCACCGATGACGTATGACTCGCACCTTTTATTAATCTGGGATTAATTAGAAGAGAGAGAAAATTAATCTGGGATTAATTGCGGAGATATTTTATCTGGGATAAATATCATTAAAGAGAGAAAACGATTAATTTGGAATTAATCGGTTAAATTAATATATTCGATATATTAATCGAAATTGGATTTCGACGCGGAATTAAAATTAGATTTTATTCGGGCAAACGAGTTAATTTAGAATTATTTCGTTAGCGATGTGAATAGTGACTTCGCTAGGCGTAATCATTTAATTACGTTGCAATGGAAAATTCGTTAATTTGGAATTAGCGAACCCGAACCCAGGATTGTTTGCGAGCGCATTCGCATTTCGAATTCGAGTGTGGCACACAAGTCAAATCAAGCTTCAAATCGCTAGTCACATCAAGCGTCAAATCATGTCACTTTGAGTGATTTGACAATTGATTGATTGATGGATTGATGTGATTAGGTGGATATCATTTAATGCCAATTTTGGAGCCAAAGTTCATGTTGACTTTTTGAAAGTGGTTTTTGGTATATGTTTAATTGTTTTTAGAAAACAATTAATGAATTACACAACTCAACTCTCTCTTTATTCTTCTTCTCTCCCACACGCCCTTGGGGCTGTTTTTCTCCTCACTGGTTTGCCAAACCGTGAGCCATAGGGAAGCAAAAGGTCATGATTTTGTGGCAAAATCAAAGAGTGCTAGCACACTACGAAGTCATGCGAAGGTGATAGGGAAGTCCACCCATGAGCCGGGAATCGTTTGACGAAGCTTGGAGCTTGTTCAACGAGCACCAAAACCGAAAATAGAGGAAGGCAGAACTGCCACTGCCGAGCAGTCCAGTGGGTAGAAAAATCAATTTTTTGTTGCCTCGCGCATCGCTCTCAACCGATCGATGTGAGTATTCCGCAACTCCCTCGTTGTATTCACTTATGTTTCATGCTTGTTTATTGATCATTGGGACCTTAGCAAACTCCAACAGTTCGTTGAGTATGGACTGATTCTCAAGATATCTTATATGTATCAAGATATGATCTATTAGTTCTGTAAGATTAGAAATCAGTTTAATCCATGGGCCCGTGGTACACTGTAGAATCGAGTTCTAAGTGTTATTAAGAGATTACTAGTAGAAACATCGACGAAATTAAACCTATAGAGATTTGACGTTAGTATTTACATCTCTGGAATAATCCTGATACTTGTGACAGAGGGATTATACGTATGCGATGACCTCGACCTGTATGATTTAGCGAGTTTATCTGTGGTTGTCATAATTTACGGGTGAGTAGATTATGAACACGAAATTGGATTTCATGACAGATATGCCTGAATCTAGAGTCTCACTAATGGAATATACTTGTAAAGCACTAGGGCAACTTTTATAAATTATATTTATTATTTATAAATCATTTAACAGTTAAATGAAAAGATACATGCTTAAGGATTTTTTCGGCCATTTCCTAGTTAATGTGTATTTGGATTAAATACTTGATTTTATTAAATACACATTAATTATTTGTCAAATAAAAGTATTTGACACATGTTACAAATATATGTATTATGGAATATTTAAAGTAAATATGATACATATATTTAGATATTTATATTAAGTAATTATCTAATTATTTAATTGTTAAATAATTAGAATAATTAAATACATTTATCTTTATCATAATTATTGCTATATATGTCTTAGTGTATTTGGTGCACTTGTATCTTTACTTCATGGAAAAAGTATTCAAATTAAATTTTGCTTCTTTTAATATTGATTAAAAAATTAAAAAATTTGTGTTTCCTTTTTTACCATTCTTTCGGTCATAACCCTACATATATAAGGGTTTCATTTTTCATTTGTTACACTTAATGTTGAGCTTCCAAAAAATATTACAAAAGAAAGGTTGAGAGAAGAGTGAAGAACAAATGAAGGATTTGAAGAAAACTTAAAGATTTGTAAGTTTTTTCAACTCTTTTCAACTAGAAAAATATTTCTATGGTTCTAAGCTACAACATATGATGTTTAGTTGTTTCTCTACTCTTTTATTTTTGTAATATGATGGTTGGAAGCATGAATGAAAGATGTTAGCATGTATGTCATCAAAGAAAGCTTGTAAAGTGTTATTAAGCTCTCTTTTGGTCAATAGATGACTTGGTTGCCATTCTAGAGTTATTAGGCCACTCAATGATGACCTAGAATTGTTCTTGAGTTGTTTCAAAATGGTGAGAGTTGTTTGGTGATGTAGAGTTTGGATTAAAGTGTTGGATTGTGTTAATTTTGGTTAATTTGATTAATTTAAAAATTAGGTTTTCTAACCTAAACCAAAATTGGGGCTTTTCATATATATGTTGTATTTTGATGTAAATTAGATATACAAATTAGTTTGGGATTGATTGGAAATCATCGAAGCTTGTTTTGAAAAAATTGGACCAAAATGATCAAAATTGAAACTTTGTGGGCTTCTCGGCAATTTGAGGAAAATATGATATTTGGGTTGCTTAATGTATTTGGGTTTCGTAATGTATTTTGAAATCATTTTGGTAGTGTTTTGGAATCACCTAATTATGTATTTGACAAATTATGACTAAAATGATCAAAATGTAAAGTTTATGGGTCTTACGGCAATATTGGAAAATTCTAATTTTTTGGGTAAAAAATTATGTTTTTGAGTATTGAGTAATTAGAATAAATAAGTTTATTTTAATTACCCAAGAAAAATTAAAGAAATCGGAAAATTTATTTTTCTCGCATTCTGCTGCCTTACCCGTATATACCGTTTAAAACCCCAACAAAAATGGTATCAGAGCGAGTCTGATCATGAACCCATGATATCAATAGGCCCTTAAATCTGAAATTTAAGCTATTCTTTGCTTTATGTATGCATGTGTTATTTAATTTGATTAAATATGGTATATAACATCTTTTACGAAAAATCCCTAATTAATAAGGTTTTAAAGTAATATGTATTTCATGCGTGTTTCTTGGTCCGTCTTGTCAATACGATTTATAAATAAATCTTCTATGACTGTATCTGAGAACGTGTCAAAGCTGTGAGGGTATAGCTGATAATGATTTATTTATACCGAATAAATATTTGATATTGGGTAAATTCAAGCAAAAGCATAAATTCTGAATGTGCCAAAGCTGTCAGGACTACGCAAGTATCTTGAATTTATCATCGAAAAGTTTAACCTTGGTACGCCTCCTTATGAACATGTCAAAGCTGTCACAATGAGAAACGACCAGGACTGGAACCTAGGAGTCACTAGTGATTGATTGACAATGAGTTGTCTACCTAATGAATATACGTAGGTGAGATCGTGCCAAAGCTGTGAGCTGAAATTTATTCATGGGATCCACCTTTCACTATTGTATTTAATTTGATTAATTTTTTATTTGCATTCTGTTTGGGGATTACAGTATTGCATGTCATAGTTGGAGATGAATTCTTTAGATTAAAAATCCATGATCTATTTAATGTTTTATTATTTTATATTATATGAAACTGTTTTGTCTGCTAACCATTTTTCGCTATCTATATGACAGATTTGCGATGGCGGAATCTACGACTAACCCGTTTTCTCGTATACTTGATATGAATAAGCTTAAAGGTGCCGAGAACTTTGCAGATTGGGACTTGGATCTGAGGATTGTCCTCGGGTCTGAGAAACTAGAATATGTGTTTGAAGGTCTGTTGCCCCTTGCTATATCAGATGATGCAAAATCGGAGGAACGTGAGACTTTCCAGAGATGGAAAGATTATGATTTAAAGGTTAAATCATACATTCTGAACTCACTGACACTAAAACTTAAAAGGTAATATTTTGGTATGTCTGACACATATAGTATGATGTGTTAGGGTTGGTGCTCGGAGTGACAATCCAGATCGTATTTATGTCTGATTCATGAATACGATCAATTTCTTTTTCCATAATATTACTTATTTATGGTAATACTTCTTGCTTTTATATACATATTCGATCTAATTATGATTAGATTGAAACTATATGATTTAGTGATATGTATATATTAGACAAAGATCCGATAATATATTTTGTAGTGCGCAGTTACAAATTAGTTTGCAATTGACAATGGGAAGTGTCATTACTAGAAGTATATTATCAAATAAAGTTCCTGGTCAAGATTTACTGAGACAGGTCGGTTAGTAAAATCCATTGAGACAAGTATATGTCGTATATCTAGACTTGGTCCGATGGTTTATCCCAATGAACCATGAGTCTTGGGAGACTCGTATAGACATGTAGGTGTTTATTTGATAAATATTAAACGACTCACCAAAGAATTCCTAATAGATGGTACACCAACATCAATAGGAATTTTCTCGATTCGAGTAGCATAGTGGTCATTCGACTTGAGATACCACTGTGGATATATGAGTTATCCTCCACATTTTGATGGAAGTCACGTCACTGATCTATTTAGATCATACCTCCGCCTTTTCGTTGGGTGTGGACTGATGCTCATGATATCTTGTGAGTATCAGATAGAATCTGTCAGTCTTGTGCATAGGGCATAGGTATCAAGTACGTATTTGCGATCTAGTAAATCCATGGCAGTGGTATACTTCGGAAGCGAGTTCTGAATGTTATTTAGAGATCGTAAATTTAAGAGTCGACTATATTATACCTTAGGGATTTGATGTTGTTATCCATAACCCTGGTATAATATTGATGGCCTGTGACAGAGGGATTATACTTTTGCAATGACCTCGACTTGCATAGTTTAGCGAAATTATATGTGGTCGTCATAATTCATGAGTGGGTGAATTATGGACACGAAATTTGATTATGTGATGGATAACCTAAACTTAGAGAGTCCCACAATATGAAGTGTACTCGTTGAGCACTTGGGCAATGCGTTATGAATAATATAGATTATTCATAATACTTTATCGAATTAAATGAGTTAATTCGAGACGTTTAAACGGTTAAACGAAATACATTCATTATAGGCATTTCGGTCATTTTATAATTAATATGTCTTTGTATTTTATACAAGATTTGATTTGATACATATTAATTAATTATCAAACGAGACTTTGACACATGTCATTAATATATGTATTTGTTATTTAATGTAGATAAAAATACATATATAATAATAATCATATTAATTAATTATTTAGATGTTTAAATATTAAATATCTATATAATTAAATTATTTCAATATTACATAAATGTTATGCAATATGTTTGATTATTATTGGTTACATGTGGCATGATTTTATTAAGCTTAAAGTTTACAAATTGGATTTGTCAACTTAAAAGCTTATTATTAATTAATTAGATTAAAAATGACCAAATGACCAAAATGTCATTCTCCCCCTCCTACAAAGTCGGTTGTGCTTCCTATTTAAAGTAAGAAAATTTTTATTTTCTCATTTAAGAACTAGCGATGGCCGAACCTCTCTAGTAAAAAAACACCCAAATATTTGTTTGAAGAAACAAGGAAGAAATCAAGAAAAAAAGTTTGAGGAAATTGCAAGATTTGAGGTAATCTTCAATAATCTTAAACTTAGAAAGCTTGTTTCTTGTTCTTGAATATCTAGAATAGTTCTAGGGTTTCTTCTTTTCTTAGATTTTGAGGCTTTTTGATTTGGAGAATGGATTTGGAGGCTAGATGCATGTGTGAAGTTGGATTGGAATATATTATTGTAATATTAGTTCAATTTTTTTCATTTGATGACTTGTTGCCATTCTAGAGTGTTATAACCACTCTTGTAACTCCTAGAATTATTCTTGAGTTCTTCATAGGTGGTGGCTTTGGTTGTTGTTAATGTTGATATGATTAATATTGAGAAAATTTGATTTAAAGCATGAAAAATGATATTTTTGGTTACCAAATCAGATCTGGATTTCTTGTGATTTTGGTGATGAAAATTATGTTGTATAAATATATTGGATGTGTTTTGGGCATTGGAACAATTGCCGGAAATTGTTTCGGAGTTGAAATATTCGAAAACGGTGAAAAATGGCGTTACCGGGTGAGTTTCGGGCTTACCGGATGTCCGCTGTCTAAACAGTGAATTGGTCACTATTTGGGCAGCCCATGAACTGCCCAAGCACTATTGGATCTGACATGGGCAGCCCCCATGTGTGTTGGTTGGTCAGTTCGGATAAAAACGCGTTTTATGCCATTTTACGGAAAATATTTTCGTAAAAGTTTCGCGATGTTTCTAACATATTTATGTCGTTATTTGATATCAAATTAATATGTTTAGGTGAAATATGAATGAATTATTCATATTGGATATTGAATAATTTATTTGGTAATTTTAAAAAGTTTTAAAGTTACGATTTCACCCGAACCGCCCGCTCCAAAAACCCCAACATGATGATGCGGCTTCGGGAGTCTTTTTTGAACCAAGAACAAGTCTCAATTCATAAAGTTTTGATGGAATTGTTCCATTCAAGACTCGAAGGGGGACAGTTTGTGAGTCCATATGTGCTTCACTTGATCGATGTGATTGAACAATTGAGGCGTTTTAACTTCCTTCTGAATGAAACTTTGGGACGAAGTGTCATTCTTGGTTCACTACTTGCGTCGTATCACCAATTTGTGATGTACTTCAATATGAATGGGATTAGTTGTTCTTATCAAGAACTGAATAAGATGTTACAAACTGCGAAGGTAGATTTGAGGAGATGAGTTATGACTCGATCTCCGAAACCCACTTCTCTTTCCGCTTCTTCCCAATCTAGGCAGAAAGGGAAGAAGAAGAAATGAAAGAAAAGAAGGGTTTAAATGTTCCACCACAAGGTAAGATAGCTAAACCCAAGAGAGCTGCTAACGATAAATGCCACCACTGTAGCAAGATCAGCCATTGGAAGAGGAACTATCCTGACTACCTGGCCCAGATCAGAAAGTAGAGAGCATTAACATCAGGTACATTTATTTTTCCTGTTATTAATATCTCTTTAGCTTGTAAAGCTATTACATCTAGTTAGATTATAGATTCTGCTTGTCCTGTTCACATTTGTAATTCGTTGTAGGTACTGAGGGAAATTAGAAAGCTAAAGCCGAGATAGATGCAGTTGCGTTTTGGGAGTGGTGACTCTCTGGATGCGGTTGCTATGGGAGTATGCGAGATCTCTTTATCTAGTGGGAGTCTTTTGTTGCATGACTGCTATTTTATTCCGGGATGTGTAGCAAATATTATATCACATTTTGTATTAGATACAGAAAGTTATCATGTAAATATTAAGAACTATTTCTTATATTTATATGATAGAAATAATATTCAGATCCTTGTGTGTCCAAATGAGCATGGTCATTACATATTGCATACTTCACGAGATATTTTGAATACTGGGATTAATAAATGTAAATTACCTTAAATAAATAATATTGAACTCTGGCATATGAGGTTAGGTCATATAGGCGTGAGAAGCTTAACCCAGTGTTGTTCCTCACATCGTCAAATCCGATCAATGTAAGTATGATTCCGCCATTCTTCATTGTTGTATTCACATGTGTTTCTTTGATTGAATTGATCCTTGGGACTTAATAGAAACCCAACAATGGTATCTTGAGCCATTTTGAGCATGAAACAAATTAGGGTAAAATTTGGGTAAAATTATTTGAGCATGATTTGATAAAATTGATTGATTGAGTATGCTTGAATGATGTTGTTATTGAAGTTGTATATGATCAATTTCATGAAAAGTTGATTGGATCAATTTTTGCCCAAATTTTAGGCTTGGTTTTCGTTGGTCTGAACTTGGTGAGTTGCCTAAGTCATGGTATTTTTTGTTTCTTTAATCATTGGATGACTTGAAACAATAGGGAAATGTTGATTTGAGATTTAATTGGATTGAATTTTGAATTGGACAAAATACCCTAAATGCCGAGACATGATAAGCATGAAAATGATTGATTTTTGATTCAAATGTGTTGGACATGTTTTGATGATAATGAGCATAATTAATTAGGCTAATTAGTATTTTGGAAATGTTAATTTAGTTAATTAATTATGGCATACACTTTGGTCAATTTAATTATGAAATTTGGAATTTTGAAATTTAATTAATTGGGCTTAAATTTGGAATTGGGCTTGTAATGTTGTAATTGGGCTTAATGGGCTTGGTTGGGCCAAGTTTGGTTTAGGCTAATTGGTTGGATCCAATTGGGCCCAAAACCATATCCATAAAGTCCAATTATGACTTAATGGACCTTTAATATTAATTGGGCCTAACAGGCCTAAATTGGTTTCTTGGCAAATAAGGGTGATTCCTTAAATGGGCTTTGATATTTGGGTTTGACCCATATTGACCAAAAGTCCATGCCTTTTGAAATTAATTAAAAGCTCATTGGACTTTAAATTAAATTGACATTTGATGTTAATCGGGCTTTGAGACCCATAAAGATTAGATTTAGAATCTAAGTCGTTAAGGTTCATTAATAAAGTGTAATATTTAATTTGGAATTAAATAAATGAATTAGTATTAAATACAAATTAAATTGGATTTAATGTTGTAGTTTAATTTAATTCAAGAATTCGTAGTTTGAGTACTTATTCGCAAAACAAGTTTGACTCGCGCAAAATCAAATCGTTGTTTGAACATTGGATGGTCATTAATTATCAAATTAATTAATTGGATTAGATTGATTGATAACATGCTTATGTGAATACATGGATGCGATGTATGAATAATGTATATCGGATGGATATTAGATGGGTGAGGGCAATTTTGGAAATTGTTGTAATAAATTTAGAATTTATTAATTGGACCTGCGTGTCCAGCCTATTACCTCTTGACTCTGTGTATTTCTCTTCTCACTTATTCCCCTCAATGTAAATGAGGTTTCTTTAGAAGTATTATGTAATCGGGTAGAAGTAATACTTGTGCTAGCGGGAGAGAAGAAATGGAGAGATTTGTTCTAGGAACAATGTGTTTAAAGTATCCATCCGCATCTCATCTTATATTTATTTTATCGTCTTATTATGTGTTTAGAATGCATGTTTAAGGGTTGTGATGATGAGACCTTAACAAAGATAATTTTATTGGTTTGCCAATTACGCGAAAAACCCTCACAAAATATTAAGCGTTTTTCCTTCTATTGAGTGATTCTTACTCAAGATCCAAGACTGGCACTGGTTTGTTGGCCAAAGTCAAGACCTTTGTCCGTCGCGGATGTGTTTGAATCATGAAGGCTTTGTTCCATATCGGTGTCTTGTCCAAGTTGTGATTTGTTGGCCAAAGTCAAGATCACTTCTTGTCCATCGACATTAATTACGAAGCTTTCCAAAGTCAATGGGTTCCGCTTAACTCGAATCACTAAGTTTGTTGTGCCAAAGCCAAGGCTTAGTTGATTCAGAGGAAAAAGGTTAGGGAATATATTGGATATATTGGCATATATAAGATATATGTTTCGGACTTGGATGTCCACCTACTGGATCTAGGAATTGGATGGGATCCAATTGATCTTAGAGATCTACCTAGTTAGTTTTCATACAATTTGTTGGCCAAAGTCAAGATTGGGTGTTATTTAATGGGATCCTAGCCCACTAGGAAACAAGGTTTCCCGAGTACTCAACAGAGGGTTAGAGGCTCGCCGAAAAATAGTGGGAGGCAAGTATTAAATTTGCAATATTCGTTTAGTTACTTGCCATATGCGCTCATTTCAATTTTTCATCAAATAAATTAATATATTAGTTGGACTAATATTTAATGTTGTTTTAATTAAACAGTTGGACTGTATTCAAACTATTCAATTAATAGTTGATTTTATAATTGGATTATAGTAATCAATATAATTGAATTTAATCTATTAAATTATTGTTGATTATATAGTTAGACTATAGTAATCATTATAATCAATAGTACCTAAAATCGTTGATTAAATAGTTGGACTATTAGAATCAAGATAATTGAAAGATTAGTGTTTAAAACATAATCTTGGGTGAAAATGTATTTAAACAACTTTAATTTTCAAATTGGGAATAAAATCTCAGGATAGTCCTGGAGACTGAGAAGTTACTTTATTTGATAGAGTGACGTCTCGACCCTAAGCCCGGAGTTGAGCAAATAAGTAGAACATGATATTTGGAATATTCATGTGATGATAACTTTAGTGCTTAATCCATTAAGCTTGCCAAATAGACTCCTTAATTTCTTAGTCAGAACTAAGGATTAGATCCTTATAGTATGATATTGAAATTGAAGGATCTTCATAGATCTATCCTTAGATCTTAGAAGTACTAAATTGCAATAGTAAACTCTTGGAGAGTTAATGGCTATACTCAAGGAGCCAAAGCCAAAGTTTGCAATAAGGCAAGAAGCGCAAGGCGCATCTTATTTGGACATTCTAGAAGGCCAAGGCTTGGCCAAAGGCTTCTGGGGTGTGAAAAAGGGGCAAAGGCAAAGTCATTATAATCTTCTAGGAAGACAAAGGACATATCACAAAATGTCTGCCTAAGTTGTGGCAAACGGGGTCATTGAAGCGTGATTGCCATATGGACAAGGCAGACATGAAGGAATTGAAGATGGGCAAGGCTCCGACTTCAAATATGTTTGTCATCAATATGTTCACTACTAGTATTAAAATTGGATTTTAGATACTGAGTGTGGTATATATATATATGTACTGGTGTGCAGAATCTGCTCATTAGCAGGATACTAACTTCAGTTGAGATTTATCTGCGGATTGGAAACGGGACGAAAGTCATTGTTTTAACCGTAGATACCTAAGTTTAGGAACTACCATTCGGGTGTGTACTTAAATTAGGAAATTGTTACAATGTAACTAGTTTGACTAGATACATTATCTCTATATCAGAGTATAACTCGTTGCGGGTATACCTTTATATTCTAGAACACTAAAGTATTTTATTTTATAAAGATGATATTGAGATAAACACATTAGATGTGAATAACAGTATTTATATTTTGAATATAAATCTCAAATGTATAACATGACAAACAAATAGCTCAAACTGATTTAATCAGTTGAGACTTATATGTGGCATTGTTGTCTTGGACACAATTAACAAGACTCGTATATCCACACTTTCGAAGAGTGGATACTAGGACGGATTTGATTCTATTCAAATAAAGTCTACGAATCTAGTTTATTAGGCAAAGTGCCTATAACACCTTTTTACTTGGTAAAAGTGTAAGTACCACTGATCTGTTAGCCCTTGTTCATAGTGACGTAAGTGGGCCCATATCTAGCTAGGCTAGAGGTGGATATGAATATTTCATAACCTTTACGGATGTGGCATCACGTTATGGTTATGTGTTTCTTTTGAAACACAAATCGGAAACTTTTGATAAATTCAAAGAGTTTCGACACGAAGTAGAAACAGATCGGCTAAAGTATTAAATCGTCACGGTTAGACCATGATGAAAATACTTAAGCAATAAGTTTCTTAATTACTTGAAAGAGTATAGTATTCTTTCAATGAGGACTCCTCCCGGAACACGTCAGTTTGACGGTGTGTCCGAACTGAGAAACCGAATTTTGTTAGACATGATAAGGTTAATCATGAGTCGCTCTGAGCTACCATTTCCTTCAACGGATACGCATAAATAGTGCAAAACCTATTTTGAATAAGGTTCCATAAAAATCTGTTTGACAGACTTTATATTAGATATAAACAGGAAAGAAACTGGGATTTCTCATTCCTGAAGATTTGGGAATGCTAGGCATATGTTTGGATGATACCAAACTAAAACCCAAATCGGATAAGTGCCTAATAATGGTTATCCTAGGGAAACCAAAGTATAGTACTTATACAACTCACAAGAGAACAATGTAATTGTTGCTCTCCATGCGGTTTTCCTAAGAGGAATACCTATATGCAGTGGTAAGTGGGAGGAAAGTAAAACTCGATTAAAATCAGAGTAATACTGTTCCAGGCACAGATTCCTTAATGGAACACAAATAGTTCATCAAGGATGAAACTATACCAATAATCTTCGAATACACAAGAACCACGTAAGTCGGAGAGAGTCAGAAAATAGCCTGGGAGGTATGGGTTTCTGATCTCACCTCGTAAAGATGTCAATCTTATTGAGGAATACAAACCGACTACGTATGAGGAAGTGATACGAGGTATCGACTCCCTATTATGGCAAAGTGCCATGATGTCCGAAATGGATTCCATGTATACCAACCAAGTTTGGACACTAGTTGATGTATCGGAAGGCATCGTGCCTATTGGTACTATATGTGTCTTCAAGGAAGACATACATGGATGGCAACATACCAACGTACAAAGCTAGGCTTGTAGCGAAAAGGTATCGTTATCAACATTGTGTCGATTACGACGAAACCTTTTAACTCGTTGCCATGGTTAAATCCATTTGGATAATACTTGCTAATGCTGCATGTTTCATTTATGAAATATGGCAGCTGAACGTCAAAATTGATTTCCTTAAACGGAAACCTTTTGGAGGATGTTTACAACATCCTGACGGTTTTGTCGTACCAAAACTAACAAACAAGGTTTGCAGGTTATTCGATCCATGGGTGGATTGAAGCAAGCATTGAGTTCTTGGAACTATCGTTTTGATGTAATCATAATGGAATATGTTTTAATTCAAAACGAAAATGATTCTTGTGTATATAATAGGAGGTTAGTGGGAGCGCACTGACAATGAATGTCCTAAATAATGATGACATATCATTTCTTGGAAATGATATTCCCATAATACAATCGGTGAAAGCTTGGCTTTCATGAAAATTTTCCGTAGAATTCTTGGGAAAACAACCTTTATTCTAGGAATAAAGATCTACTGGGATAGATTTAAAGTTGTTAATACTCTCCGAGAAATAGTACATTGAAAGAAATGTACGCGACCTGGTGTCTCATATGCTTTGAGCATATAGAGTCACAATCAGGCCAATCCAAGTGATAGTCACTGGATTGATATTAAGAACATCCTTTAGTTTCTTAGAAGAACTAAGGATGATGTCTTAAACTATGGAGAAGGAGAACTTGAAGTGACTGGGTTCACTGTTGCAAGTTTCCTAATCGATAATAACGACTATAAGTCGTAACATAGGTACTATAAAGTTTGAATAACGGAACAGTGAGCTGAAAATCTTCCAATCAAGATACTGTTACCGAATAAACAATAAAAGTAGATTATTGCTGCAGCTGAGGCATCAATAGAAGCCTTTTGGATCGATAATAATCCTAATCAGATTAGGAGTAGTTCTGTTAGCAGCTGAGCTAGGCTACAGCACAGGCTAAAGAATTAATGGTCTCATCAACGATCCAGAGATATACTTCAATTATTCATCTGATTCGTTCGGATCATACATCGTGGCGATATGATGATCGAATAAATCGCATCAGATGATAATCATGCAAATCCACTGATGAAAGCCTTTTTTCAGCAGAAGTTTGAGCGAACCGTACATAGTTTGGGTGTTGGACACTTGAGTGATTGGCTATAGGCCAAGTGGGAGATTTTTGGACAGTTATGGCCCATAGCATCACTATTTGTACAGATCATGGTGTTGTTGTACAAATTAACTATGTGACAAAGGAAATTGCTCTTTCATCATTTGTAATTAGATTACCAAGATGTATAAATGATGAAAGGTCCATATGATTAGTTCCGGATTGAGATGATATGAGACAATATCAATCCACGAAGGTTTAATCATTAAATATCCCTAGTTAGAGTATTACCGAGATTGGACATCGATAATGCGTAAAAGACTAGTATTACACTTGTGCGCGTTGTGGGAGCATAACATCATAGTTCTCATATATTTGGGTATATGATACTCATGCAAGTGTAATAGGAGGTTGTGTTTATCGATGGTACGGGAAACAGCTTCGCTCTAGATAGACCCCTCGGAATTCCATTGGTAGTATGACTACGTGTCTATGGAAGTCCGAATCAGGGTAGGTGTATTTGGTCTTAACCTGAGACTTGCACCGCTAATACTTGCGACAATCAATATACTTTAGTTTTGGTCGTCCAGGGCTTTAACAGGTTCTGTGTACGCCTCTTCTGGGTATATTGTGAATCGTAGTGTGTTGGGTGTGATATCTAGACGGAAGTATCACTCCAGTCATAGTGGAGATGATGATCACATAGGATACGGAACTGGTTCTCTTATATGCTCCAGCTATCGGGATATTATGACTAGGTCATGTTTATCCGATTATAGAGACTAGTTACCAGAGATCCTATATGTGATTCGTAAGGGGCAGACACAATTCCAGCCCCAGGCCTTGCACGTGACATCCGATGCTGGATCGAAATACGCAATACTACGTATACTACGCCTGATATAGATCACATATTCCAGTAAGAATTTTCTGGAGAATTGGGTAGGCACGGTGCTTTGCTAGAAGCCAACCATGTCTTGTAAATCGGGAAAAACGTAGTACTAGGTACGTACGTGTTCGGATAGTCCGACGACCGGATTTACTGCCAACATATCAGGGAATCTCATGGGTCGCTTCCCGAAGATTCACCGATGACGTATGACTCGCACTTTATTAATCTGGGATTAATTAATAGATAGAGAAAATTAATCTGGGATTAATTGCGGAGATATTTTATACGGGATAAAATATTAAATAAAGAGAGAGAACGATTAATTTGGAATTAATCGATAAATTAATATATTCAATATATTAAACGAAATTGGATTTCGACGCGGAATTGAAATTAGATTTTAATTCGGGCGAACGAGTTAATTTAGAATTAATTCGTTAGCGACGTGAATAGTAATTTTGCTAGGCAAAATTATTTAATTAAATTAGATTTAATTTCGTCGCAACGGAAAATTTGTCAATTCGGAATTAGCGAACCCGAGCCCGGGAGTTTTTGCGGGCGCACTCGCATTGCTAATTTAAGTGCGGCCCACAAGTCACATCTAGCGTCAAATCCCTAGTCAATCAAAAGTGACTAGACATCACTTCACTTCAACAATGAAGAATGGCGGAATCATACTTACATTGATCGGATTTGGCGATGCGAGGAACAATAAAAAAACTCCTTGAAGCTCTCGGCAATGGTGCTCCTTTGTGCTCCTCCATTTTCGGTCAACTCCATGGATGAATCTCCAAGATCCAAGCTTTATTTGATGATTCCATGCTCATGAAATTAGTTCCCTATCACCTTTGTATGTATTCTAAAGTGTGCTAGCACTCTTGAAATTTTGCCACAAAATTTCTATTTCCCTTCTTGTAGTTCTCGGAAATTGCCAAAATTTGGAGAAGGAAAATGGCCCTTGGCCGAGAGTTGGAAGAGAGAATGAGAAGAAAAATGTGTTAGGTTTTTGGTTGTTGGAGAGTTTTGTATCTAATACACAAAATGAATTTTAAAAATCCATTTACCAAATTTTTTTGCTTTCCAAAAGTCAAAAGGCATTAAAGCCAACAACCACCTCCATCACTTTTCACATCAAAAGTGACTAGACATCACTTCACTCAAAGTGATGTGACTTACATCACTTGATTGACTAGTGATTTGACGCTAGATGTGACTTGTGGGCCGCACTTAAATTCGCAATGCGAGTGCGCCCTCAATTAAATCTAATTTAATTAAATAACTTTGCCTAGCAAAATTACTATTCATGTCGCTAACGAATTAATTCTAAATTAACTCGTTCGCCCGAATTAAAATCTAATTTCAATTCCGCGTCAAAATCCAATTTCGTTTAATATATCGAATATATTAATTTATCGATTAATTCCAAATTAATCGTTCTATCTCTTTAATTAATATTTTATCCTAGATAAAATATCTCCGCAATTAATCCCAGATTAATTTTATCTCTCTATTAATTAATCCCAGATTAATAAAGTGCGAGTCATACGTCATCGGTGAATCTTCGGGAAGCGACCCATGAGATCCCCTGATATGTTGGCAGTAAATCTGGTCGTCGGACTATCCGAACACGTACGTACCTAGTACTACGTTTTTCCCGATTTACAAGACATGGTTGGCTTTTAGCAAAGCACCGTGCCTACCCAATTCTCCAGAAATATTCTTACTGGAATATGTGATCTATATCAGGCGTAGTATACGTAGTATTACGTATTTCGATCCAGCATCGGATGTCACGTGCAAGGCCTGGGGCTGGAATTGTGTCTGCCCCGTACGAAGCACATATCGGATCTCTGGTAACTAGTCTCTATAATCGGATAAACATGACCTAGTCATAATACCCCGATAGCTGCAGCATATAAGAGAACCAGTTCCGTATCCTACGTGATCATCATCTCCACTAGGACTGGAGTGATACTTCCGTCTTGACATCACAACCAACACACTACGATTCACAATATACCCACAAGAGGCGTACACAGAACCTGTTAAAGCCGTGGACGACCAAAACTAAAGTATATTGATTGTCGCAAGTATTAGCGGTGCAAGTCTCAGGTTAAGACCAAATACACCTACCTTGATTCGGACTTCCATAGACACATAGTCATACCACCAATGGAATTCTGAGGGGTCTATACAGAGCGAAGCTGTTTCCCGTACCATCGGTAAACACAACCTCATATTACACTTGCATGAGTATCCTATACCCAAATATATGAGAACTATGTTGTTATGCTCCCACAACGCGCACAATTGTAATTCTAGTCTTTTACGCATTATCGATGTCCAATCTCGATAATACTCTGACTAGGGATATTTAATGATTAAACCTTCGTGGATTGATATTGTCTCATATCATCTCAATCTGAAACTAATCATATGGACCTTTCATCATTTATACATCTTGGTATTCTAATTACAAATGATGAAAGAGCAATTTCCTTTGTCACATAGTTAATTTGTACAACAACACCATGATCTGTACAAATAGTGATGCTATGGGCCATAACTGTCCAACACCCAGTTGATTAGGAATGGTTTGATTCATGATCTCACCATTGAACCTTATCCAACATGCAAATCTTTCATTCAGGGTAAAATGACCAACGCCCCATTTTCAGGTGTAGGACACTGTGCCACTGACTTATTGGAACTCATACATTCTGATGTATGTGGTCCCATGAGTCAGACTGATCACATTGATTTTTCATACTTTGTTACTTTTACCAATGATATGTCACGGTATGATTATGTTTATTTGATGAGACATAAATCGGAAACCTTTGAAATGTTCAAAGAATTCTGTAACGAAATAGAAAAACAAACGGGTAAATATATTAAACGTCTTCGATCGGATCAAGGCGGTGAATGTATGAGTGGTGAGTTCATTGATTATTTGAAGGAGAATGGGATTATCGCTCAATATACTCTTTCGGGTACTCCACATCAGAATGGAGTATCCGAAAGGAGAAATCAGACTTTATTGGATATAATCTGATATATGTTGAATTTTACAGATTTACCCTATTATCTATGGGGTTATGCTCTTTTAACTTCCACTCATCTTTTGAATAAGATTCCTTCTAAGGTTGTTCCTACAACTCCGTATGAGATATGGACAGGTAGGAAACCGAATATTAATTATGTTAGGATTTGGGGCTATCCTGCATTTGTCAGGATGGCACAACAGAATAAGCTTTTGCCTCGTAGGAAAATTTTAGGTTTGTTGGATATCCTTCAAATACAAAATGATATTTGTTCTATGATACTGAGCATTGAAATGTATTCGTAGCTCGTTTCGTAAAATTTCTAGATGTAGAATTTTTGTCTGAATGAGGTAATCGTAGACGGGTTGAACTTGATGAAGTACTGTAACGACCGGGAGTTCTAACTACTGATTCACCGTGAGATGCATGTCACGTAATATAAATTTTGTTTGGAAACATAAAACCTCGTGAGATGACTATCGGTGAATTCTTCGAGAATCTGACAATATGTGTTACGATATTCCACTACGGACAGCCCATGGTATTTGGGCCGTAACTTTCTTATACAAACTCTAATTTTTATGAACTTTATATTATCGGAAATCTGAGATCGAGATCTACAACTTTTGCGTTGGACATTTTTCCAAATTCGGGTAAGAAGCAAGTCAAAAACGTAGGTCAAATTTCTGATGAATAGTAAATCCGGACTTATCTAGAGAATTCCAAAACTTTCTCAACAATTCTGATTTTTTAAAAAAATCAAATGTGTTGGAATTTGCTCAAATTAGTCCTACTATAAATATAAGGACTATTCACAAATATAAAAGAGAATTGAAACAAAAAATGGTGATAATAGAATACGTAAGGAGAGAATATAAAGAAGAAGAAGAAGAATAGAAGAAGGAAAGAAGAAATAGAGGAAAGATTTAGCAAGCATAGAGATTTTGGAGGATGAGGAAATACAAAAATAAGGTAATGTTATTTTAACCCAAAATCTTGGTTTTTAAATTAAAGAATGGTATAAATGAATTATTGATGGTAGAAGCATGTTTGGCTTTGTCATTGGTTAAGCTAAATAAGAATTAGGGCTTAGTAACCTAAATTTGGGATATGATGATCATAAAGTTAAAAAGGTTAAATTAGTTTGAGGAGTAGTGATATTAGTGTGTTTCTACATGGAAGTTTATGGTTTTGGTGAGTAAAGTTGAAAAATAAAAGATTGGAAGTGTAATTGAGCACAAGTACTTGAGAGTGTTGTTTTTAGGCATGGATTTTGGCCTTGCGTCGCGACGCAAATCATCACGCGTCACGACGCATTCTGGATAAAGTATGAAGATCTGTTTTTTGTCTGCACGTGTCGCGATGCGTAAGAAGCTTGCGTCGCGATGCGAAAGGCAAAAGTTAGGGCACGATTCTGGTTGATGCGCGTCGTGATGCACCCTGCCCGGCGTCACGACGCGAGGATAAAAATTTACCCTAAATAATTCTAAACCAAACTGGTTCCATTCTAGCATGTTAGAGACCACCCTTATGGTCTCTTATCAATTAGTATACACATGTTACATCTTAGTACTAGAATAGTATACAAAGTAACGATATCACAGATTTAAATTGAGAAAGTTTAGCCTTGTTCCGAAATTCATCTCGTGGTTTGTAATCTAACCAAATTACCATTTATAGACCATTACATGAGTTGCAATCTCCTTCGAGAAAGCGGTATAGCTCCAGCCAGATACCAAATTGTGAGTGGACACTTCTTCTTTCAAGTTGATTTATCTTGTTGATTTAATTATTTATTTCTTATGAAATAAGATTTACTTTTCCAGTACGTAGGGCGTTAGCCATATTTGATTTCAGTTTATTCTAAATGTAATTTTTATACAATTTTGAAATTTAAAGCATGAGTTTTATATTTTTCGGGACATGGGGGAAAAACTTACTCCAGTATGTAGCTTGACACAGTTTGGAATTGACGGACAGAGAACATGTGCACATGTAGATGATTGGGAGGACGGCAATACGTAACGCCCCCATATCCCAGTTTAGTGCTAGGGGGACGGCGATACGTAACGCCCATAGACCCTAGATTCAAGGTCAAGTAGTAGCATGGATCAACACTACCGACTCTAGTTTAGTGGCTTGGGGGACGGCGATACGTAACGCCCCAAGACCACAAATTTCAAGGACAATAGTGGCATTCTTTGGGGGACGGTGATACGTAATGCCCCAACGTCATAGATGTGAACTTCTGGCTCCAGTTAGGTGTATGGGGGGATGGCGATACGTAACGCTCTCATACGTCAAGTTTTTCAGAGAACATATCATATTTCATATATCAGATTTTTAGAACACGATTTTCAGAAATCAGATTTTAGAAATAGTTTTCAGAAACCAAAGCTTTAAAAGTAGTTTTCAGAAAGGCAAGTTTTATAAAAGAGATTTTAGACGAAGTTTTCAGAAAAGAGTTTTCTTATAAAGTTATTTCGGGAATTTTGGTTTTAAAAAACTAATTTTTTGATACCAGCATTTCAGTTTTGTTTTTCGTCCACTCACTTAGATCGTACGACGATCTAACCCCCCTTCCAATTTCCTTGTTTTGTAGGTATTCTCGGAGGACGAGCTCGGGAGGACGGATATTGATGCAGTCACTAGGGTATGAAGTTCATCAGTTCAAAGTCAGGAAGAGAGAGAGTCCAGACAGAGTCAAGTAGAAGTTATGTATTAATCTTTAATAGTTATTGTGAAACAATATTTTAGTAAGATTATAATTACTAATGTTGAGTTGTATTAAAAGTCATTAAGTTTGGATTACGGTCCCACACACAGATATTTCAAATAGAGAGAAGAGTTTTAGTAAATTTTTACGGTTATAGAGTCAGAGGCTAAGGGGAATAGTACGGCTCATTCCCTGCCGGTAGCATCTCCGAATCGGGGATGTTAATGGTATCAGAGCATGGTCTTGGGAGTCAGTGACTGCAGTGGGCAGGGTGTTGGGGTCTGGTATACGCAATATGTCCGGGATACTCGTATGCAAGACACTACCTCTCAAGTATCTGATCCTCGAGTACGTCCTCAAAGTTCCATAGACATGTTAGTAAGCTTTCATAGATCATTCGAATAGCATTCCTTATGAGAATAATTATACTCTAGATACAAGTTAAGAAAACCTTCTTAAAGTTATACTGACCTAATATCAGAAGAACAAACAAGCTATGAAACCAGACAGTAGGATTTTAAGAAAATTTACCAAGGGATTGAGAAAGGAAAGCTATAAGAAAGTAACGAAGGATGCGTAAGAGTATAAGTAGCCAGAGATAAAGAAAGTAAAGAGATAGAATAAGGTAGTGAAAATTTGACGATATCTACCCGAGATAATAAAAAGAGAATAGAAAAAGCCCGAACAAGTAATAGAGTGCCTAAAAGATGTAAGATCCCTTCCCACCTCAGAACATTCCTTCAAGCCGAACTAATAGTCTTCAAGTACTTCCTATAGATAGTAAGTTCCCCAAGTAATGAGGAGTAGACAGAAAGATAAAAGAAGCGGGAGATCGAGGCAAGCCTAGGAAGTTCCCGCAGATAAGAGATGTCACAAAGAACCTAGAGAACTCTAGATCCCCGAATCCAGACCCAGGCCCATAAGCGGGCAAATAAAGGTCATAAGTAGAAACGATTAGGTACCTTATCCCAAGTAATCTGATGGAGACAAGATCTTGAGCTATCTAGTCTACCACCGCTTAGTGATACCAGATAAGAAAGATGTCCTGACAGAGCCTATCCCATACCTACCCTACATGAGTAATAGACTCTATCAGGATATAGAGTATTAGAATAAAGATATAGAAAACCATCGAGACATAAGAAAAGAACCAACGAGATATAAAGCAGTTCCTACCAGCATAGATTTAGGAAACCGTAAGAAACCCAACAGGAGTTCATCTTAAGAAATTGAAAGACCTTTGAAGGTAGGTTACTCAGAAATAGGATCAAGGAAGTTTTCAAGGATATAAGAAGAGAACTCGGTATAGCTTAATGATCAAGGCAAGTTAGTGCGAGGTTTGTAAGACTAGCAGAAGTCCACAAGATAGATTAAATGCAGTAGAACCTATTGATCAGCCCAAGTTAGTGGAAATTCGTGGAAGAATACAAGATTAGAACAGAGAGGTTGGAGATATTTTGGAGTGATGAAGGTACTAGTATAGGCAGTACAATAGAATGCTAAAGCTAAGACTTATGACGAGAATAGAGACTGAGATCTAGGAAGTAGTTAGGAAAATGAAACACTACTAGCCTCTGCACCAGGGCGTAGAGAAAAGAAATAGGTTATGCAAAAGGTAAAAAATGGATGTGAACAGTAACAAGGAAATTCAAAACATACAGATACATAGTTAACATAGTAAGAAGACGATAGCATAGATAGATAATAATAATAATTGTGGACCCAAGACATAGAATAGTCAACTAAGTTCTTATATAACGAATGATGACCATTTTTCTTTTAGAAACCCTGATTCTAGTAAGCATATAGTCACTAAATAGATCATTACCAAGCTTAAGTATAAACAGAGCGCGTATCCGTAGATCCTTAAGAAATGCTTATGCTCACCCCTCAACTGTGAGCCCAGTAAAGAGAAAAGCCAGTAAAGAAGAGCAATTAATTGATTAGACGAATCGCAAGATGGCTAGAGAACCAAATCAATGGTTCCAATGAAACATAGATAATAAGTATAAGATAGAATAGATCGAAGCCACGATGAGTTGAGCTAAGTCTGAAAATCACTGTTGAATCAAGGGATCTTTAAGGAAGTGAGACCTAGAAGTATGTAGAGACCAGTAAGAATGATTCTCAAGAGTAGAGTGAATAATTTACAATGAGTCTCGGGGTATTAAGAAGAATGAGACTAAGTAAAAAGTAATACCTGAACTAAAGATTTAGTAGAAGATGTCCTAAATAATCGAGGTTGATAGAGTTTTAGGAAAGTACAGGTGTAAGAAGTTCAAGGAACTGAGATAAGAAAGGAATCTATGTAACAGAGTAAGTTTCTTAAGGAATAATAGTAAAGAGAGTATAGCGGCACCCAAAAAAAGGAAGTAAAGACTTCAGAAGGTTTAACAACATGAACTAAATAGGAAGGAGTGTAGAGCCAGCACGAGGGAGTTTTCAATAAGCACGACTTCAGAGGAATGTCACAGAAGAAGTAGCGTGGTCGATAGTAGAAAATGATCAGAAGTAAGTTAAAAAAAAAACGAGCCAAAGAATTTTAGCAGTAGTGCCCTAATTGACATAGACATATATATATATATATATATATATATATATATATATATATTCACGAAATTCCTAGGCCCTAAGACAAGCAGGATATGCAAATAAAATATCATAATCAGAAAGGTCTCAGTATAGGCTCCCACCCTCCCAACCCTTGTTAGACAACAATCATAGAGACGGACCTTCAAGGTTGCCTCAAGATGTTCTCAAGAATAAGTGAAAGTATAGTGAAGGAAAACCAGAACATAAGACCTTTAGATATAGTTTAAGAACGGAATAAAAATGAGTGACAGTTCTGAGCATAGGAGTTAGGGCAGAAGTTGTTTAGATAGAACAGTACTGAAATAAAATAGAAGTCAAACAATGACTAAGACTTCAAGGAACTAAGGTTTGACGATATACAGGATGTATAAGGAAAGAAGACATTCATAAGATAAGAAGATAGAGACATAGACCAATAAAGTTCTTAATATACAATAGCTTAAAGCAGAGGATGAAATGAATACTAAGGAAAAAGTGTGAGAGCGAAGCTGTTTAGGTGCAACGACGGTAGAATACAATACTCAATAAGTAAAGACAAAAGTAAGTGACAACAAGATAATTTTGGTCAGGTAATCATATAAAGTACCCAGCCATAGTCTAGATTAACCAAACCACTACAGGTTTGGAATGGTTTTAGCCACGAATATGGGTGGTTTGATAGATTCGCCTCATAGTACGGACTCAAGAGATAAGTTATTGCAAGTTGTAATAGCATAGAAAATGATTCTCAAGCTACGGGATATTGACAAGTATATGAGTAACGACCCTTGAAAGCAAGGTACGAGAGAGTATGAACTTTTGTAGGACCAAATTCGTCAGCATCGATGTTAATAACAAGGAATGTGTTTAGGCACCAAGGTGCATACAATAAGCTTGATCTTTAGTTAATTAAGAATGATCATTAGGAACCTATCCAGAAACAATATTCTAAATATAATTGTCATCAATAGACAGTACCAGTAGGTTAAAGAATTCTAAAATCCCTAAAATAACCAGAGATGTTAGAATTTAACTAGAGGAGATCATAAGTGGTTGAAGTCTAGCAAGGAGAATATAGAGAGCTAAATAGTTAAGTGATGAGAAAGAATAGTAGAATCAAGTTGGACAAGTGGAATACAATGAGTATCAAGTACAAGTACTATTAATAATGACAATGACCAAATCCGAAAAGGGAGTGTGGAAGCCCAACCATAGAGACCTTAGTATTTTAGTTAGAATTAAGGTACCAGCTAATAAGAACCTGATCAAGTCAAAGGATTGATGAGTTAAAAACTAAATAAAAATATTTCCTGGAGATGAAGAGTATTGAGCACAACTAAAGGTCCAGTATGAGATAATCAGGAATATTTAGTGAAGATCCTAATGAATCAAGAACAAGAGAATACTTCTTGGTAAATAATTTAAGAGATACTCACAGAAGCCACGAACTTGGAAGCAGCTCGCCCAGGGATGATAAGAAGTACGATGCATAAGTTAGCCGAGGCAATGGGCAAAAACCTTCGATGTTAAGTCAAATAGAATACCCGATGATATAAAATAGTTATAGAAAGCAAGGGTTCATACAGAAAATTAGTGTACAATTCTAGTTATGACTTCCAAGTCATAACATTCTATATTCATAATAATACCGCACGAAAAATCATCGGAAAGTGGTATAGTAAAGTGAATGAAACTCAGGCAACGGATATATAGTCAGATAAGTTGGTGAATTATAGGGAACCCATAAATCGTGTGATCTATGATAACATCCCAAGTTTAAAGAAGGATTCGAGGACGGATCCTATTTAAGGAGGGGAGAATTTGTAACGACCGGGAGTTCTGACTACTGATTCACCGTGAGACGCATGTCACGTAATATAAATTTTTTTTGGAAACATAAAACCTCGTGAGATGACTATCGGTGAATTCTTCGAGAATCCGACAATATGTGTTACGATGTTCCACTATAGATAGCCCATGGTATTTGGGCCGTAACTTTCTTATAGGAACTCCGATTTTTATGAACTTTATATTTTCGGAAATCTGAGATCAAGTTCTACAACTTTCGCGTTGGACATTTTTCCAAATTCGGGTCAGAAATAAGTCAAAAACGCAGGTCAAAATTCGGATGAATAGTAAATTCGGACTTATCTAGAGAATTCCAAAACTTTCTCAACAATTCTGATTTTTTAAAAAAATCAAAAGTGTTGGTGACCGGTGCGTAATCATACGCGTATAACGCAAGCGCACGTATCTTTCAAGTAGTATAAAAAGTATCGGTACCACGAGGACTTAATACCTAATCTATTAATTTTATGAGGTCAAATGATTACTAGTATCTAACAGGTTGATTGATTGATTTGAAATGGTGATGATTTTAAATTTAAAAACAAGTAAATAAAATTTCACGAAAGTAGGTTTAAGAAAATTCAATATTAGGAAACTATCTAGGGTTGTGAATCTTTCTAATATCTTTTAAAAGATGAAGTGGTTATTTCATGTTTGTGTAATATATCGGTTTACTAACCTGGAACACGAAATTATAAGAAAGCCTATGTCGATGGTCAAACGCAAATACCCAGTATAACCCAATTGAACCATATGTCTATGTCAACCAAATTACCTGGATTCATTAAGTTTAAGTTCCCATTATGGCTACCCCCGCCCGACAGATATATGTTTTATCTTGTAAGGAAATCTATCAAATGGTTATATATCCTCAAGGAAGATAGTGGGCTATTAAGTCTATGGCTGAAACCTAAAATTCATGTGTCAAGTTTATTTTAGATTTTCTAGATCAATCTTATTAATGGTCAGTTAACAAGATGCATTAAGCTTAAGACTTAATAAGTAAACCTTTAAATTACCCAAACTATAAAATAACCTCTTATAAACCGGTGATATTAGAATTCATCACAACCCCAGATAACTAACTTAGTTACGACACATAACTAGGGCTAGTAAAAACTTAAAAATAAAGGACATAAATTACAATGCTGAAAAGTAAATGCAGTAAAATAAATACTGAAAAGTAAAATTACAATAAAATAAAATGCTAAGGTAAAAGGATCTACTTTTACTACTACTAATTTAGATATCTCCCTTAATATAATATATTAACTTGTGATATTACCAACCAGCCATATAGGCGGTAACCTGATTAAGTCAAATTAAGTCCGACCAGCCATATAGGCGGTATCAAAATTTTTCCATAAACCTGCCATATAGGCGGTAAGAATATTTAATTACCAACCGACCAATCTTGTGGTATCCTTGCTTATTCAGGTTTAAACCAGTTTAAAATGAATTACCAACCGACCAATATAGCGGTATCCTCATTAAGTCAAATTTTAAATAGTGAATATATTATATTTAAGGGAGATTAATCTAAATAGCAATAGTAAAAGAATTACCTTTCACCGTAGTAGGGGGAAGTTACCTCCTCATGTTGAATAGTAAAAACTGTAAAAGTAAAGAAAGTAAATTACTATTATTACAGAACGTAATTAAAATTAATTACAAAACTGAAAATAAAATAAACTAGATAGAAAACTCTCTATTTATATCAGAGAATTCAGAGAGGAAGGTACATCTAAAACTGAAACCTCGAGCTGAATTTATAGGCCTCGGTAGGTTTCGAGCGTCGCGACGCGACACGTGTCAGCTTCAGATTCTTATCTGCCACGTGTCAATTACGGATAAGGTGATAAGGTGACACGTGTCAAGGCGGCTGGCAACTCAATGATTATGCTGACGTGGCGATGATGTGGCATTGACGTGGCGACACGTGGTGATAGTGATTGTCGGCACGGTAGCATTGTGACACGTGGCACTTCGTGATTGGCTGATCATGATATGGCGGTGACGTGACACGTTGACTCGGTCAACTGGTGAAGTGGACGATGACGTGGCTGACACATGGCGATGGTGATTGTCGGCACCATAGGATGATGACACGTGGCACGGCGCACGTTAGCGGATCGGCTGTGATGGTGACATGTGGCACGACGCACGTTAGCAAAGTCAAACTTCTCAAATTCTGTCATGTGGACCCGGCGCACGTTAGCATGGATCGGCACACATTAGGCGTCGCGACGCCAAAGGCTTGCTCCTCGCGACGCGCAAGATTACGAAAATGCCGTTTTGTTCGTTTTTCATTATTTTGGCCCCAAATCACCTCCAGAATGTCCTGAAACTTTATTTATCTACAAAATAACACAAAACACATCAAAATATTCACAAAACTCAAGAAACTGTACAAAATATTAGGTCAAATGAGTGGGAAATAGTGATATAATTACCATTCATCACATCCCCAAACCTAACATTTTGCTAGTCCTCGAGCAAAACACAAAATAAAATAATATAAACATCTTTAAAATAAAATTTAACTAAGCCACTTTCGTAGGGATCACGGTTGTATTTAGCGTATGCAACAAGCCTTTAAACCCCTAGGTGTCCCTAGTGGACGAGTTGTAGTCTCGTGAAGTTTACAGCAATGATACCCACAAACATTTTACAAAAGTTAAAAGGTAGTGAAACTAATGCACACAAAAGCAAAAAGACAAGAGAAAAGAGAATAAAGAAGTTAGTAACTAATCAGGTGAAACTTCTACTCCAAGTTACTAGTTGTTTTCTTTCTTTCTAAATTACCGAATAAGTAAATTCTCCGATTACATTTACCATTCTCCATATGCACAGCCAACAAAATATTAAACACCTCATTTTTGCCCACAACAGTCACAAGTGCAGTTGATAAGAGAGTAATATTTTTGTCCTACAGTTTTATCAGAATTCACACCTTTTTGAAGCAGTGGAATAATTTTTCTCATTTTTCTGATTTTTTCTTTGATTTTTTTTTTATTTATATACAATATCTTCCATCTATGTAGCGAGTGTGGGTCGGTGGCTCCCAAACCAGTTGGCTTTAGGGCACCAAGTGTTAAGACACCCCTACAGACTTAATTACTCAGACTTCAGATATATATATTTTTGCAACATCTTTGATCCATGTAGCGAGCTTTGGGCCAGTGACTCCCAAACCAGTTGGTTTTAGGGCACTAAGTGTTAAAACACCCCTATTGACTTAATAACTCGGATCTCAGACATTTTTTTTTTTACTCCATCACTTTTTGAGATGTTTTCTCCAATTAAACTAGAGCACTGAATATTACAAACTTTTCAATTATAGCTCATGTCCGTATGTTACTATGCATGTTGATAATATCTGCTAACTGAGCATATGAAGATCCATTTTAGTCAATTTTATGGAGAATTTACAAATTTAATAATTCAAAAGGAAATAAACAAAAATTAACTTGTTCCGAAATAGGTTTGAGATACGTCTCAGGAATGGGAACTCCTTACTCAGCTATCTCTTACCAATTTCACATTTTTAGTCAAAATAAAAACAAAAACGCAAAAAAAAAATTGTAATTTTTGAAAAATTTTCAATTTTTTTGTATTTTTTGAAAAAAATTGGACTAAAAATAAAAACAAAATACACAACTAAAAACAAGATATTGATCAACTAATTCCCTCCCCCAAACCTAAATGAGACATTGTCCCCAATGTCTTAAACAGTAGAAGATAGTACCTGGATAACTGAAATTCTACACGAAAAGTTAAAGGTTAAGATCCAGATTAATCCGACGCCTCTTACCACAATCGTCCTCAGACCAATTTATCTTTGAAATGATATGGTCAATTTGTGGTTCATACGCTAAGATTTGGTCAATTAGATCCGGAGCAGTTCTGGCAGTGAAGAGGAGTTCTTTTAAAGGTTTTGACACGAACCCATTTCTCCGGGCATCATCAAGAAACACACAAAAAAAAATCATAAAATCCTTCAACGTTGTACAGTCCAAGCGGTTTCTGGTGTATGTTCAGGTTCACCCAAGATAACAGTTTAAAAATTTCCTCCAATGTACCCAAGCCACCTGGCAAAGCAATAAAAGCATCAGCACAGTTAATCATTTCTACCAGTCGTTCAGACATACCTGGCATGATTAGTTCTTCTTCGTTTGATGGTCCAATAAGATTTGCTTCTGCCAAGAGTTTTGGGATGATTCCCAAAACGTGACTGCCTCCCTCATGTACAGCTTTTGAAATGATCCCCATTAGTTCAAGATTGCCTCCGCCATATACTAAGTGCATATTCCTTGCAGCTAAGACTCGACCTTATTCATGTGCTGCTTCTACGTATTGTGGCTTAACACCAACACTAGTACCGCAAAACACACAGATGTTTTCAACTCTTCTTCTTGAAGTGGCTTCCATGATTTACTCTGGATGTCTTCAAAAGTGCAATGATGAGTTGAATTTATAACACCTGAAAAAGGGTGAGTAAAATAATAGCACTAGTACCTGCCAAATGACAATTATTAGTTGACAGTAAAATAAATCGTGATAGTCAAAAAGGTCCGGATCCTGTCGGAGAAAATAAAAGAAAACAACAAAACAAATTACAATTATTAGGAAAAGACAAAGAGATATAATATTTACAATAATTTACAGCTTGATTGACGTCTATGCGTCAGGGACAAGCTTCACATCCAATTTTCTTATAAATTACAAACATGGTCTTTTTTAGTCAGATTCCCGAGACTTAACTGTTGTCTTTCCTTTTGGAATTGTGCATATAACACATGAATTTTGTGACACACATATCCACTGGGATGCGTCTCAAGAGTTTTAGATATGTCATCCAAAGACTCCTTACTCAAGCCATCCCTAATGAAATTAATCTTATCTTTGCGATTATCAGACACCATTCCTAAAGAATGACAACGAGTATCACAAAACATACGAGCACATTTATAACAAACACACATTCTTTTGGCTCTTCTCTTTTTAACATAGGTGCTCCTTCCTAAACCAGACAGATGTGAAATAAAAGGGTCAGAAGACTCACCTGCCAATCAGACCCGTGCTTCAATAATCCAACGAATATCAGTAGGAATACATTTGATCATCAGTAGTCTCATCCGTTCCAAGCGAGCTTTGTAAACTTTCATCATAGATTTTTTAGGGAGAGAAGGAAATTGCTTGCGAAGATTTACGATAGCTTCTTCCATCGTGAAATGATTTTACCTGCAAAAATTAAACACACAAAAATAAAACACATCAGATCATAATATATACACAAATTGCATAGGTTGCCTCCCTGCGAGCGCTAAGTTTAAAGTCATCAGCTAGACATGACTTCTCGAACGTTAGGCTGGATCTGAAAGTGTGACACTTTCTTTTTATCGCTCAAATGATTCTCCCCAGTAGTGCTTAACACGCTTGTTTTTTAACCTTGAATGTTTTGTTGGAGTCGGGATCATGTATCTCAACGGCTCTGTCTGGTAAAACCTTGGTGATCACAAATGGACCTGACCACCGTGATTTTGGCTTCCATGGGAAGAATTTCACCCTTGATTTGTTTAACAGTACCTTCTGCCCTGGTTCCAGTTGTATACACAGTAACTTCCCATCATGTCTCTTCTTGGCCTTTTCTTTTTACAATTTGGCATCCTCAAAAGGCTGATTGTGAAATTCCTTCAATTCGTTGAGCTGGTGGAACTTTTTCTCTTCTGTTTCTTGTAGTGCAAGAATTGGCTTTTTCAGTGCAAAAGACGCTTTATCTTCAGGCTCCACATGCAATTGACATGTTTTAAGTTTGTCAGTAGAACTTTGCATTGCATTGGAGTTCTGAATGGTATTGTGTATCACATCAAGTCTGAAACATTCCTCCTTCTTTTCATCATCTGGGAAATTCATGGCCTTGAAAACATTGAATGTTACTTCTTGGTCATGTACCATCATGGTTAATTCTCATTTCTGTACATCAATAATGGTTCGACCTGTAGCCAAGAATGGTCTTCCGAGTATTATCGGCACGTCTTCATCTTCCTCTATATCTAGGACAATAAAATCTGCTGGGAAAATGAATTTGTCAACTTTGACCAGCACATCCTCAACTACGCCTCTCAGAAATACTAGTGTTCTATCAGCAAGTTGCAGAAAGACTGAAGTGGGCATTGTTTCTCCAATCTGCAGTTTCCTGAAAATAGAAAAAGGCATCAAGTTAACACTTGCACCTAAATCACATAAAGCCCTACCAAAGTTATGTTCTCCTATGACGCATGGAATGGTGAAACTGCCAGGATCTTTCAACTTTGGGGGAAGCTTCCTCTGAATGATGGCGCTGTATTCTTCTGTCAATGCTATTGTCTCGTAATCTCCCAATCTCTGTTTTCGTGAAAGAATGTCTTTCATGAATTTGATATAGCTGGGCATTTGTTTCAAGGCTTCTGCAAATGGAATGTTGATGTGCAGCTTTTTGAACACCTCCAAGAATCTAACAAACTGCTTGTCCAGTTTGTTTTTCTGAAGTCGCTGTGGAAAAGGTGGAGGTAGAGTGATTCTTTCTGGTTCTTTTTCCTTTGCTTCTTTTTCCTCCATCTGTTACTTTTCTTCTTTTGGAATATCTTCAATTGTTGCCTTGATTCCAACATCTTTGTTGATTTCAGTACCGTTTTTTAACATGATGGCATGACATTGTTCCTTTCCCATGTTCCTTGGATTTGGCTATGTGTTGCTAGGAAGGGTACCTGGCGGTCTGTAACTCTGAGCATTGGCCAGTTGTCCAATTTGATTCTCCAGTGCTTTGATGGAAGCAGATTAGCTCTGAAACATAGCATCGTACTTTTTTAACTGAGCCAGCACTTCTGCTATTCCTGGTTTATTTGCCTATTCATGGCCTTTGTTCTATTGCTGGAATCCAGGTGGCGGATAGTTCTGCTGTTAGAATCCATGTGGTGGATTGTTCTTTTGCCCTGAATTATTGCTCCATGAAAAATTCGGATGATTCCTTCACCATGGGTTGTAGGTGTTGGAATATGGATTGTTCCCCTGTCTATTGAAATTATTGACATAATTCACCGTCTCTTCAAGTTGGTTTGGTTCTGGTGCTCCTCCATATGGTGAACTTGTGGATCCAGTGGTAAGAGTCTCCATGAATTTGCATATCTGATCCATCTTGGCGTTGACTGCTGTATTGGCTCCACTTTCATAAATTCCTGCAATTCTTTGGATCATGCTCCTTTCTGTTGGCCACAAGGAATTATTGTTGGCCATTTCTTCGATTAGGTTCCAGGCTTGATCTTCTCATTTTGCCATCAAAGCTCCTCCAGCAGCAGCATCGATTGTAGTTCTCATCAGTCCAGAAATTTCATTATAGAAAGTTTGGACTTGAAGCCATTTTGGAATCTCATGGTGAGGATATTTCCGGAGCAAATCTTTGTACCTTTCCCAAGCTTCGTAGAGAGTTTTCGAGTCTTGTTGTACAAAGGATGTGATGTCATTCCTCAGCTTTCCAGTTCTGGCTGGTGGAAAGTACTTTGCAAGAAATTTGGTGGCTAAAGTGTTCCAAGTTGTGATGGAACCTGCTGGTAGTGAATGTAGCCAAGTTTTAGCTCTGTCCTTCAAGGAGTATAGAAAAACACGCAGTCTCGTTGCTTCTTCAGCTTCTCGATTATAATTGAAAGTGCGGCAAACTTCCAGAAAGTTTCTGATGTGGGTATTAGGATCTTCAGTTTCTTTCCCCCCAAACTGCACTGACTGTTGAATCATCTGAATGCATGATTTGATGTCACACGCATTTTCCGGTAAATAAGGAAGTACAATACATGAAATGAAGTCGTCGACCACCGGAATGGTTCTCTCTCGAATGGGTATTGGTGGTGCTCTAAGGTCCCAATGATCATTTTAAGCATAGAAACATCATGTGAATACATCAAAGAAGTTTTGGAATACTTACAATGATCGGTTGAGCGATGCGACGAAGAACAAAACTCTTTGTACTCCTCCTAGAAGCTCTCGGCAGTAGCAGTTTTTTCTCCTCCAAGAATTCGGTCATCACCTTCATCAAGCTCCAAGCTTTGTGTTGTGATTCCAAGCTCACAAGTGCGGTTCCCTATCACCTTCGCAAGACCCCGGAAGTGTGCTAGCACTTGGTAATTTTTGCCACAAAAATCACCTTGCTTCTCCTTGCCATTCTCGGTGAAACCAGTGAAAAGGAAGAAGAAAATGGCCTTGAGGCCGAGAGAGATAAGAGGAGAGAGAGAGTGAAAAGGTTAAGTGTTTTGTTGTTGGAAATTAAGTGTATCTAATACCAAAAAAAAAGTCAAATACCAAATAATTAAATATGGTAAATGTCTTTCAAAAGTCTAACTTGAGTGTCAAACCCTCTTCCAACAACAACCATCACTTTTCACTCAATCAAGTGACAAGATGTCACATCAATCAAAATGACAAGTGATTTGACGCTTGATATGACTTGGGGCCGCACTCGAATTCAAAATGCGAATGCGCCCGCAAACACTCCTGGGCTCGGGTTCGCTAATTCCTAATTAACGAATTTTCCATTGCGACGTAATTAAATAATTATGCCTAGCAAAATCACTATTCACGTCGCTAACGAATTAATTCTAAATTAACTCGTTCGCCCGAATTAAAATCTAATTTTAATTACGCGTCGAAATCCAATTTCGTATAATATATCGAATATATTATTTAATCGATTAATTCCAAATTAATCGTTATCTCTCTTTTAATAATATTTTATCCCAGATAAAATATCTCTGTAATTAATCCCAGATTAATTTTCTCTCTCATTTAATTAATCCCAGATTAATAAAGTGCGAGTCATACGTCATCGGTGAATCTTCGGGAAGCGACCCATGAGATCCCCAGATATGTTGGCAGTAAATCCGGTCGTCGGACTATCCGAACACGTAAGTACCTAGTACTACGTTTATACCGATTTACAAGACAAAGTTGGCTTCTAGCAAAGCGCCATGCCTACCCAATTCTCCAGAAATATCCTTACAGGAATATGTGATCTATATCAGGCGTAGTATACGTAGTATTACGTATTTCGATACAGCATCGGATGTCACGTGCAAGGCCTGAGGCTGGAATTGTGTGTGCCCCGTAAGAAGCACATATCGGATCTTTGATAACTAGTCTCTATATCGGATAATCATGACCTAGTCATATTATCCCGATGACTGTAGTACATAAGAGCACCAGTACCGTATCCTACGTGATCATCATCTCCACTATGACTGGAGTGATACTTCCATCTTGACATCACACCCAATACACTATGATTCTCAATATACCCAGAAGAGGCGTACACAGAACCTGTTAAAGCCCTGGATTTCCAAAACCAAAGTACATTGATTGTCGCAAGTATTAGCGGTGCAAGTCTCAGGTTAAGACCAAATACACCTACCCTGATTCGGACTTCCATAGACACATAGTCATACTACCAATGGAATTCCGAGGGGTCTATCCAGAGCGAAGTTGTTTTCCATACCATCGGTAAAACACAACCTCTTATTACACTTGCATGAGTATCCTATACCCAAATAAATGAGAACTATGCAGTTATGCCCTCACAACGCGCACAAGTGTAATACTAGTCTTTTACTCATTATCGATGTCCAATCTCGATAATACTCTGACTATGGATATTTAATGATTAAACCATCGTGGATTGATACTGTCTCATATCATCTCAATCCGGAACTAATCATATGGACCTTCTATCATTTATACATCTTTGGTAATCTAATTACAAATGACAGAAGAGCAATTTCCTTTGTCACATAGTTAATTTGTACAACAACACCATGATCTGTACAAATAGTGACGCTATGGGTCATAAATGTCCAACAATCTCCCACTTGGCCTATAGCCAGTCACTCGAGTGTCCTACACCCGAACTATGTATGGTTCGCTCAAACTTCTGCTGAGGAAAGCCTTTCGTCAACGGATTTGCTTGACTATCATCTGATGTGATTTATTCGATCATTATATCGCCACGATGTATGATCCGAACGAATTAGATGAATATTCGAAGTGTATATCTGGATCGTTGATGAGACCATTAATTCTTTAGCCTGCGCTGTAGCCTAGCTCAGCTGCTAACAGAACTATATCTAATTTAATTAGATTATTATCAATCCAGAAGGCTTCTATTGCTTCCTCAGCTGCAGCAATAATCCACTTTTTTGTTTATTCGGTAACAGTATCTTGCTTGAAAGATTTCCAGCTCACTGTTCCGTTATTCAAACTTTATAGTATCGTTGTTATGACTTATAGTCATTTTTTTTATCGGTTTAGGAAACTTGCAGTAGTGAACCTAGTCATTTCAAGTTCTCCTTCTCCATAGTATAAGACATCATCCTTAGATCATCTAAGATACTAAAGGATGTTCTTAACATCAATCCAGTGACTATCCCTTGGATTGGCCCGATTGTGACTCCATATGCTCAAAGCATTAGAGACACCAGGTCGGGTACATTTATTTTAATGTACGATTTCTCGGAGAGTATTAACAACTTTAAATCTATCCCACTGGATCTTTATTCCTAGAATAAAGGTTGTTTATCCCAAGAATTCCACGGAGAATTTTATGAAAGCCAAGCTTTCACCGATTGTATTATGGGATATCATTTCCAAGAAATGATATATCTTCATTATTTAAGACATTCATTGTCAGTGCGCTCCCACTAACCTCCTAATATACACAAGAATCATTTTTCGTTTTGAATTAAATCATATACCATTATGATTACATCAAAACGATAATTCCAAGAACCCAATGCTTGCTTCAATCCATCCATGGATCGAATAACCCGCAAACCTTGTTTTCTAGTTTTGGTACGACAAAACCGTCAGGATGTTGTAAACATCCTCCAAAAGGTTTCGGTTAAGGAAAGCGGTTTTGGCATTCAGCTGCCATATTTCATAAATGAAACATGCAGCATCAGCAAGCATTAGGCAAATGGATTTAACCATGGAAATGGTTAAAAGGTTTCGTCGTAATCTACACAATGTTGATAATGATACCTTTTCGCTACAAGCCTAGCTTAGTACGTTGGTATGTTGCCTTCCATGTATGTCTTCCTTAAAGACTTATATAGTACCAATAGGCACAATGCCTTGGGGTACATCAACTAGTATCCAAACTTAGTTGATATACATGGAATCCATTTCGGACATCATGGCACTTTGCCATAATAGGGAGTCGATACCTTGTATCACTTCCTCATTGATAATTGTGGTTTATACCTACTTATTCTATCATTTTTAGCCTATTATTTTGTTATGGTTCGAGCCATTTAATGTATTTTATAGTTTATTTTATGTCTTATTTGTAGAAAGCATTATAACATCACGAATGGAGCAAATACGCGTATTTCGGGACCTATCGGGAGTATCAAACTCAAAAAGCAGTAAAAACCTGCATCAGCTACGCACTGAAATTAAAAAGGCTATAACTTTTGATCTAGAAAGAGTTACGAGACCCATAATATATCGATTTGCATCTACTCGAGGACATCTATACAACTAAGTGCACTGGCGCCGCGGCGCCCTTGGCAGAATGGCGCCCATACATTTTCCAGAGAGGCAGGCGCAACAGTGCCACTAACCAAGACCTGTGGCGCCTACCTATTTGCCCAGGCGCTACAGCGCCCCCAAGCACACAAGTCCCATACAAATTGCCGAGAAGGCAGCGCCGTGGCGCCAATTCACAAAGCCACGGTGCTGCGGGAGAATACACGCGTGCTACATGATTTATTTTATAGGGTTTTTAAGATCCCAAATGATACCCAAAGACTCCCAGCCTCCACTATAAATATAACAGTTCGTCCAAATTCAAAGAGGAGGCTAATACACAACACAAAACACAGAAACACATATTTTTAGAGATCCAAGGAGAGGATTGGAGAGCGACAAGAGGAGACAAAGGCTGTGACATCCGAGGAGGAAGAGATTCAATTCGGGTTTTATCTTCTTGTTTCTTTCTTAGAACTCTAATGATTTCCATTAGATTCATGGCTTGTTTATTATTGTTTTTATCTTTTGTCATGAGCTAACTCCTTAATTCTGGAGAATGATGTAATCTATGCTTGAACCTTGTAATTGTTTGTCGATTTTGTAATGAAGTTTTATTAATTTATTTATATTCTTTTGAGTTTAATGCTTCTTGATTGTTGGCCACAATTGAAGATGATGAATGTTTAGAATTTATCACTCGAGAGAGAGGATTTTGAATAGATCTAGAGAATATGACCTAGGATTTTATAGAGTTCGAGAGAATTTGTAGTCCTTTGAAGTCGTTAATATGGAATCACAAAGCGTAATGAGTTGTTAACTATTGGATTTTTATAGAGATATCGAAGTCTATAGTTGATAATATTTTCACTTGGCACTCGAGAGAGGGAGTGGATATTTTAAGAGTCTTGACTTATAAATAATATAACTGAACATGGATTAATTGGCATGACAAATACATAGGTGACAGTTAGGTGAAATCAGGATCCAGAATCTCTATCGTATTAGTTCCTCATATTTTATTATTTTTATATTTTATTTATTGATTAAAAATCTTTATTATTTATCGTCTAAATAAAGTTAGGATTATCAATTGTAGTACTTAATGCGAGTTAACGCAATACCTGTGGGTTCGACACTCTAAACTCATTTATACTAAAACTTGACACCGTACACTTGCGGTACGATAAAAAATATCACAACAAGTTTTTGGCGCCGTTGCCGGGGATTGTTTGTTTAATTCACATTAATACTACTACCAAGTAATCTTAGCTTTAATTTAGAATTTTAATTTTAATTTTATTTTATTTTCTTTATTTCCTTTATTTTTGTCTTAAGTTTTATTTTGTTTTTATTTCTTATTATTTTATTTTATTTTATTTTATTTTATTTTGTTTTTTTGTTTTATTTTTTTCGTACGAGGTGAGTTTGAAAAGAAGTAATGACAGATCCTGTTAGTGCACTGATAGCTCAAGTATCGTCCCTCACGACTCATCTAGCAGTATTGACGAATCAAATGGGCCAATCGTCTATTGAAGCTGTTTCTGCTAATGGAATGCTTTTACCCAACAGAGGAGCAGGATTTGAACAAGTACAGTATTTGAACAATCAGAACTTCAACAACTATAGAGGCAGTCCTATGCCTATATATTATCATCCGAATTTTTCATATGCTGATATGGAAAATATTTTGCAACCTCCTCATGGCTTCAATTATCCAAGAGCTGAGCAGAAACCTTCCTTAGAAGACCTCATGAGCATGTTTGTAGCTACAGCTTCAGAGAGGTTTGAGAAGAATGAGTCAAGGCTGGATAACATCGAAACACGAATGGGCAATATAGATGCAATTATGAAATCGTTAGAAGCGCAAATTTGGTTGCTTGTTTATTCCATGGCCAATCAAGCAGACATGGGTGTTTCCGAGTGATATTGAAGTCAACCTTAATGAGCAATGTCAAATTATAACCTGTAGGAGCGAAAAAGAGTTTAAAGACACCTCTCAGGACTTAGGCAGTAAAGAAAATGAAATGGTATTTCAGGAGGAAACAATAATAGAAGAAGAGAACAAAGGTGAATTGATAATGAGAGGTCAATATGAAGAAATCACCTTCAGTGTTTTCATAGCCATGCCGAGTTCTCAAGGTGATGCAGACTGTCAAAGGATAGATACAATAGAAAAGGGAGTTGAAATCAGACAGGGTGAATCAGTATTTCAGCAACCTATGAGCATAGTGCAGCCATGCATAAAGGAAGATTCTCTGCAGCTAAACCTGAAACCACTCCCAAAGCACCGTAAAAAGAGGAAAAGAAAGGCAAGTGCTCACTTGGAAATGATCCCTGGAAGGTTAAAAAAGAAGCCGAGCCAATTTTGCCGAATGTGCAGTCCAGAATTTCCAATTGGGGGACAATCTACATATCTTGGGGGACGATCTATGGATAAATTACCAAAGCCTGCCAATTTGTCTTTTTCATGTCATAAGAACCGGTGGATACCAAAGAAGAAAGCAGATGAGATTACCCAATTCACTACATTTAAGCCACCATAACCATTTGGGTGGTTGCGTCTGGCTGAAGACGTTAAACTTAGCGCTAGCGGGGAGGCAACCCTTGCATTTATTTATTCTTATTTAATTTTTATTTTATTGTGTGCTATTTGTTTATTTATTCTTTTTGCATGCTATTTTTGCAGGTAGCACGAGACACACAACGCCCGCGCAACCAAATTCTAACCAGCAAGAGCCTGATCAACTCCATGCACGGTAGTGTTGTTCCTCACTCTTGTTCTTTAATTTTTTATCTTACATTGAGGACAATGAAAGTTTTAAGTTTGGGGGTGTGTGCATGCTGTTAACTTGCTATTTAGTTGTTTAAATTTATTGAAAAAAAAAATTATTTTTTTTTAGTCTAGATAGTAAAGCATAAATCATGTGATGAAGTTTGTTTGTTTATGGGTGAAATTTTAGAAACGATAAGTGTCCGATTTACTTTTATCTGATGCCTTGAATAACTGATCTATGTTAGACTCGTAAGCACTTAAAAAAATAGGTTTTTAGCAGTGAAAACTTAAGTAGTTGATAAGGTGACTAGTTGAAGAAATTGTATGTCGATGAATGTCTGTTTGCTTAGATATCTATCCTGATTTGCTAGTGTTATGAAGTATGGTATAGCTAAAAAGAAAAATGTCTCTGAAGAAAGAAATTAAACCACCTATAACCGATAAGCGTGAAGCTACCCATGGGCTAGTATTAGGACCACCATGAGGAGAAATGCTACCTTAAAGCGTAGGTGAGTTGCAAAAAATAAAAAAAATAAAAAAGTGCAAAATGAGAAAAGCAAAAGAGACAAGAAAAGAAAAGAAAAATCGCACCATACTGAGCACGAAAATAAAGCAATTACAGAGCTTAATTGAGATATCTAGGTTGGTTTGACCCATTGATTCCAATTTCTAAACAAAATCATTGAGTTGGCTTACTTAAGAATCAAGCTGTGAATAAACCTTTACACACACACACTGTGAGTCTGGCTTAGATAATTTATTCAAGAATTTAGATTCGAGTTGCAATTCCGTACTTTGAAGGTTCTCTAATTTCATTTATAAGCTTTTCTTGAGGAAAATTTTATATGAAACTATCGGGACTATGTTTTGTTATTTTTATATTTTTGTATGATTGTGTGTGAATGACGTTTGTGGGTATCGTCGCTGTAAGCCCTCACGAGACTATAACTCGTCCACTAGGGCCGCCTAGGGGTTTAAAGGCTTGTTGCATACGCTAAATGCAATCGTGATCCCTACGAAAGTGGTTTAGTTATTTTTAATTATTTATTTGAATTTATTTTTTATTTTATCTTTTGCTCGGGACTAGCAAAACCTTAATTTTGGGGGTATTTGATAAGTGTGGTTTATACCCACTTCTTCTAGCATTTTTAGCCTATTTTTTGTTGTGATATTTACAAAAATAATAATAAACATGCCATGAATCTAATGAAATCATTAGAGTTCTAAGAAAGAAATAAGAAGATATAACCCGAATTGAATCTCTTCCTCTCCGGATATTACAGCCCCTGTCTCCTCTTGTCGCTCTTCAATCCTCTCCTTGGATCTCTAAAAATATTTATTTATGTGTTTTGTGCTTTGTATTAGCCTCCTCATTTGAGTTTGGATGAACCAATATATTTATATTGGAGCCTTGGGGTCATTAGGGATCTTAAAAACCCTAAAAATCAC
This sequence comes from Zanthoxylum bungeanum, assembly GCA_019454045.1. Taxonomy (NCBI): domain Eukaryota; kingdom Viridiplantae; phylum Streptophyta; class Magnoliopsida; order Sapindales; family Rutaceae; genus Zanthoxylum; species Zanthoxylum bungeanum. The sequence goes on from SKCR01032177.1 coordinate 94,906, forward strand.
TTTCCTGGCTTGCGCAGGTTTTCTTCCGCAGGGGGCGCTGCGGCGACGAACAGTGGGAGCTGCGGCGCCCAAATCCCTGGAAAATGTATGTAAATGAATAGAGCTCCTCGAGTAGATACAAATCGATATATTATGGGTCTCGTAACTCTTTCTAGATCAAAAGTTATAGCCTTTTTAATTTCAGTACGCAGCTGATGCTGGTTTTTTCTGCTTCTTGAGTCCGATGCTCCCAATAGGTCCCGAAACACACGTATTTGCTCCATTATTGATGTTCTAATGCTTCCTACAAATAAGACATAAAATATACAACAAAATACATTAAATGGCTCGAAACATAAAAAAATAATAGGCTAAGAATGTCGAAATAAGTGGGGTATAAACCACACTTATCAAACACCCCCAAACTTAAGGTTTTGCTAGTCTCGAGCAAAAGATAAAATAAAAACTAAATTCAAATTAACAAATAAAAAATTACTAAATTAACTAAGCCACTTTCGTAGGGATCACGATTGCATTTAGCGTATGCAACAAGCCTTTAAACCCCTAGGCGGCCCTAGTGGACGAGTTATAGTCTCGTGAGGGCTTACAGCGACGATACCCACAAACGTCATTCACACACAATCATGCAAAAATATAAAAATAACAAAACATAGTCCCCGATAGTTGCACATAAAATTTTCCTCAAAGAAAGCTTATAAATGAAATTAGAGAACTGTGGGACACAGGAACTGGGCGACGCATGCTGTTCCGGGCTCGCTACCCGGTTGGGAGTACGGAGTAGCCCGCAGGGGACTAAACCGGAGAATAATGGAGTCGCCACCCGGTGTAAATCGGGACAAAGATTTAAGGCCGCACTCACCCCTCGCAAGGGAAGACCTCAAATTGTTGGGTTCGGAATGGTCCCTTACTTATGTCACTTGTAATAAAATGATTTGTGCAATAATTTTACCAAGCCTAAGCAACATATTTCCAAGAATAATTTACTCCTAAGTTTGCATGCATAGGTACAAAGCTCATATCTAAGTTAACATATAACACATTTTTCATATTTGCATACAACATATTTGCATATAATCTATGTCCGAATTCATGCAGAAAGATAAATTGGCATACGGAAAGCATACAATTTCACACAGAAGCGCAAACAATAACATTCTTATAAGCATGCATATTAAGGAAAGACAATTAAGCGCATAATGGAAATAGATAACTAAAGAGGTAATACAAATGCATAAGGTAAAAAGAGACAACTATATGCTAAAATAGACATGTCGTGATGTGATGCAGAAAAGATATCTAGAATTGACACACACGTGCGTGGCCTTTTTCCAAGTGGTACGTGGAATTGTATCCTGAGTACAGATCATACTACCGTCCATTCGGAATCGGCTATGAAATTTATGTCCGGGTTTCCATCCTATATAGCACGAGAAATAATGCCCAAATGCTATCATGACATGGGTACACCAATGATAATAGATCGAGCCAAGACAAGGATAGATGATGCAATCATAGATGAAAGACGCGGCAAATATCGTGGTAAAGTAGCCTTTTAGGCTTTTCTTCCCCCAAATGGAGAACCTTTTAGTCCAACACCATAAGCCCATTGCGTTTTCCATTACAATGCGTACAAATATAAAGACAACAATATCAGACTTCGTATACCCGATTGAACACATCTTACATTCAACAGAATATACATCAACCGGCGCGGTAAAGCATCATGATAAAGGATTTTAACCCCTCAAAATAGGGGACCTTTAATCCAACTTACTAAACCCATGTGCTCGATCACATCATGCATATAAAAAAAATAAAGACAATAATATCGGACTTCGTATACCTGATTGAACACATCTTACATTCAACCGAATATACATCAACCGGCGCGGCAAAGCATCGTGGTAAAGGATTTTAACCCCTCAAAATAGGAGACCTTTAATCCAACTTACTAAACCCATGCGCTCGATCACATAATGCATATAAAAAATAAAGACAATAATATCGGACTTCGTATACCCGATTGAACACATCTCACATTCAACCGAATATACATCAACCGGCGCGACAAAGCATCGTGGTAAAGGATTTTAACCCCTCAAAATAGGGGACCTTTAATCGCACTTACTAAGCCCATGCGCTCGATCACATCATTACATAAACAAATAACATGCGGAAATCAAGTAGCGAATAATAAACAAATCAAAACAACATAAAACGAAATATGCGCCGTTTACTCAAGTGGTACGTGGAGTTGTATCCCGAGTACAGATCATACTACTACCGTCCATTCGGAATCGGCTATTAAATTTATGTCCGGGTTTCCATCCTATATACCACGAGAGGCGACACATTTTTCATTTTATTCAAGGGCCACAACATACACCATTTCACAATACATACATTTTTTATCTATTCAAAGGCCACAACATGCATCACTCCATAATAATCATGTAAACGAAACTAAATAAATAATAAAAATACAACTGAAAACGGATGTGAAAAATACCTTCAGGTCTAACCTTTGTCGTCGACTTTCGGACTTGCGTTTCAATTTTGTGGCAATTCTGGGCAGTAAATGGGGTTATTCTCGGCAGGTTTAGGGGCTGTGCAGGGTGAGTGGCATGAGGTGAAGGCAGGTTGTTGTGAGTGAGCTGCTGGCTATGTGGCGTGAGTGGGTGATTCATGCGTGAGTGGGATGATTCATGAGTGAGGGCAGGTGGCTATTAGTGATGAGGAGGCAGTTGGCTTAAGGCAATGGGGGCAGTTTCTTTGTGTTCGAATTGTTGTGTGTGTTAGTGGCAATTGGCGTGTCAGTGAGGGGCTAGACGCTGTTGGTGAGTGACGAGAGAGTGTGTTCTGGTGGCAGTTAACGTGAGGCTTTGTGTGCAATTCGTGGAGTGGCTGAATGGAGACATCAACGTAAGGGTGAGGGCCGAATGAGTGAGTTCTCTAGGGTTTGCCAGTGTTATTTAGTGGTTCACCATGTTGACGAGAGAGGAGATAGTTTTGGGGTTTTATGTTTGCTCTTTTTTTGTATTTGGCCGTGAGTGTCTTGTCGGTTGGGAGAGGAATAGGGTTGCAATTTGTTGTTGTTTTTATAGACAAGAGCTAGGGTTTATCCTTGCTTGACAAGGAAGGGATTTGGTGCATTTAATTAGGATATGATTTAGTGTCAAACAAGGAAATCCTAAGATTGATTGGGAGACATGATTGGTTCAAATTAGGAAGCTAATATATTTGATTTGTATTGTTTAGGCATGAGATTTGTTAAGTTAGGAATACAATATATTTGATTTTTCTTAATTAGGCATGCAATTTCTTTAATTTGTGTAAGTATTTTTATTATTTTGGTAGGTGATTATTTAGATTTTATTTGTTTTATTTAATTACACATGTGTTAAATATATATTTAATTAATTTGGATGTGTCTTAAGTGGGCTTGGGCGTGTGGGCCAAGGCTTGGGCGTGTGGTCTTTTGATGGTTGGGTTTTGGGCCAAGGTTAAGTGTTTGAGGGTTTTTTAGGCTAAAGGTGCTTTAAAAAGGAGGTCCACCAGCAAGCCCGAAGCTAAACAAGCGAGTCAAATTCGACAAAGTACTGATTCCCATCTTTTCCCTTCCGACGTCCGTTTCCCGCGGCTTCCGCGACTTAAAAGTTAGTGCCTCTAAATGAGACTCATCATCGGGATTTATATGCAAAAATGCAATGCCTAGAGTCGCCCCCACTTTGATGGGACTTGTGTAATGTGTAACAGTGACAATCCTATCAAAGTTATGCAATGCATTTTCACTTACCTAGCTCGCCAGCTGCCACTTGACTTGCCATGTGTTGCGTGGAGTTGATGTTGTGTCATACCTGGCATGCTAAACCTCATACCCGAGGTGTCGCAGTTGCGTCTCCTTACCTAGAGTGTCGCAGTGGTGTCTCCATACCCGGAGTTCCGTACTTGGCGTGCTAAAACCTCATACCCAAGGCGTCGCTGTAATATCTCCATGCCCGGAGTGCGGTACCTGGCCTACTAAACCTCATACCCAAGGCGTCGCAGTAATATCTCCATACCCGGAGTACCGTACCTGGCGTGCTAAACCTCATACCCAAGGCGTCGCAGTAATATCTCCATACCCGGAGTGCCGTACCTGGAGTACTAAACCTCATACCCAAGGCGTCGTAGTAATATCTCTATACCCGAAGTTCCGTACCTGGCGTGCTAAACCTCATACCCAAGGCATCGCAGTAATATCTCCATACCCGGAGTGCCGTACCTGGCGTGCTAAACCTCATACCCAAGGCGTCGTAATAATATCTCCATACCCGGAGTGCCGTACCTGGCATGCTAAACTGATGTCTCCATACCCGGAGTACCGTACCTGGCAAAATTGATCTGATGTCTTTATACCCAGAGTGTCGTACCTGGATGAATTGATATCTCCATACCCAGAGTGCCGTACCCAGCAAAACTGATTATGTATCTCCATACACAGAGTGCCGTACCCTGCAAAACTGATCTGATGTTGATGTGGGCCTCACCCCCAGAGTGCCATACCCGGCCAGACTGATGCTGATAAGGATGTGGGCCTCGCCCCCAGAGTGCCATACCCGACCAGACTGATGCTGATAAGGATGTGGGCCTCGCCCCCAGAGTGCCATACCCGGCCAGACAGATGTTGATAAGGATGTGGGCTTCGCCCCCAGAGTGCCATACTCGGCCAGACTGATGTTGATAAGGATGTGGGCCTCTCCCCCAGAGTGCCATACCCGGCGAGACTGATACTGTTAATGATATGGGCCTCACCCCCAGACTGATACTCATATGGGCCTCGCCCCTAAACTGATACTGATATGGGCCTCACCCCCATGCTGATACTGATGTTGACGTAGGCCTCGGCCCTGGGACTCATCCCTGAAACTGATGCTGATATGGGCCTCGACCCTGGGACTCATCTCCAAAAACTGATATTGATGTAGATGTGGGCCTCGCCCCTAACCGGTACTGATATGGGCCTCGCCCGCAGACTGATACAGATGTGGGCCTCGCCCACAGACTGATACTGATATGGGTCTCGCCCCCAGACTGATACTGATATGGGCCTCAACCCCGTGATTCATTCTTGAAGACTGCTGACAATGTACTGTTGCTGCTTCCGGTTGGCTTGCATTTGACGCTTTCTCTTTTTCTTCTTTGAAACCTTTGTATACAAAACAAAACAAACACAAAAAGGAATGCAAAATACGTTACGTGTATGCATGTATGCATGAATGAGTTTCATATCCCGTTGGGTTAGGTCGTCCACCAATTCCCTTGGTGACTTCTCGGTTTTCTCTTCCTCTGGCAAAGTACTGCTTCAATCTATCCACATTGATCGGCTCGATGAACTCATTTCCTTCCAAGTCTGATAGCCTCACTGCCCCATTTCCCATTACTGAACGGTTATTCTGTCGTTTCTGCTTGCTTCTTTTGGGAATCCGCCGTGTTCTGAGTGTCGCTGAATATCATGGTATCAGGGTTGAATGCTTTTGTCAAACATACTCATGTCATGCAGGTTGAAAGGAAATGACTCAGGCAAGTAGGCGAAATGAATGTCTTTATTATTATTCAGGAAAAGGTTCAAACAAGTAGACGAAGTTGATGTCTTTATTAAAAATTCAGAAAATAAACCAGAAAGAGCAGTTTCATTGCCTTCTTCTTCGGCCTATGATTCTTTACTACTGTTATCCTTTATCTCAATGCAAGAAGCCTAGTGATTGAGATTTTGGAGGACAAAGGTTTCGGGTAGGCCGGAGTTGATCATGTAAGTCGGTGGGGGGAACAGAGTGATAATCTGGCAGAGGGTTGGTGTGTGTGCTAGGCTGTTCTTTTTCAGGATCAGGTATTTTGTGGGCATCAATGAGGTCCTGAATTTCATACCGGAGGCGGGAACAGCTATCAGTATCATGGCCATGTTGCTGGTGGAAGTGACAGTAGCGGTCTATTTTTAGATGTGGTGGTGGGGGATTTGGAAGTGGTTTAGGCTCCAAAGGTTTTAAGAATCCTTGCCTTGTCAACTTCTCAAGTACCTTGGACAAAGGTCTTCCTAAATTGGAGAAACGCCGGTTCTTGATGGCAGCAACCTCGGAAGCAGCGGGTTTGGTCTCAGAAAGCCCCCCAAAAGTCCTCATATTCTGGCCATAGAACTTCCGGTTCTCGGCTTCCTCTTCTTCAATGTCCATGACAGTTTCCCTCAGCTGTCGAAAATCCGCAATCATTGAAGTCATCCTCCTTAACTTGCCATAGATCGAGGGCTTAGTTCCCTTGATGATCATTTTAATCTGGTCCTTCTCAGAGGGCCGAGTCTGCATCTTCAGAAGATGGCTTCTCCAGCGGTCTACATACTCCTTGAAGCTTTCTTCCGGCTTCTGCTTAGTGTTCTCCAAATCACGGAGTGACAAATCAATCTCCAAGTCTGTAACATACTGTTTCAAGAATGCATCTGCCAATTCCCTCCAATCCTCCTTAACCTTTCTTTCAAGGCTATGGTACCACACTACGGGTGCCCCCTCAAGTGACATCCCAAACATCTTCTGAGCTTGGGGCTGTGTTAGGCCCACTGAACTCATAACTAACAAATATTGTCGAAGGTGGACCCTCGGATCCCCATTTCCGTTGAACTTGGCCATATCCGGCATCTTGAACTGAGCAGGCAACTGTTCCTCAAAGGTCATCGCCTCATAGTTTAGTAATTCTTCGTCCTTACCCTTCATCTTACGGGTAACTGACTCAACCTGATCCCGAAGCTTCTGAAATTCTGCCTGAGACCCAATCACTCTGCCTGTTGCATACTCTGCCATGTCGTCATCAAAAGCGGGGATATCATCCCCCAACCCATTCAGAGGCTCTTCGCGCCTCACATTCTCAGAATTTCCCCCAGCACGGGGCACATCCATATTTTCCATTGCAGTAGTCAAGGCTTGCAACTGTTCGGTAATCTTGGCGAAACCATTTTCCAACTGATCTATCTGGGATACCTCGTTATCGGATGTACTCATATCTTTTTATCGGTCTTTTAGTGAGTGTTCACTCTTCCCCAACCCAACGGAAATCTAAGATATCTTTTTAGACATAGAGGGTGTGTAACAGGATATATGTATGCATGAGATGAATGAGATGCATGTGATACAAGGAATATATCAACTCATTAAAATCTTCACACAAATCGACCCATCATCATTTTAGAAGCTTTTGGGCTAACTGTCATAGGAGTGAACTCGTCCCAGTTTAAATGGCCCAACAAGTTCACATCTCATGGCAAGAAGTCCAACCTTATCTAAATGATAATGTTCCTAAACACAAACATATAATGGCCCATTGGCGTTTTAGAAGCTTTTGGCCTAATCATCATAAGATACGTTCTTGTCCCAGTTTAAATGGCCCAACAAGCCCATACCTAATGACAAAAGGTCCGAATGGATCCAAACGACAATGTTCCCAAACACAAGCATACATAAATAATTTCTACAGAGTGGCCCATCAACTTTTCAGAAGCTTTTGGCCCAATCGTCATTGGATACGAACTCGTCCCAGTTAAATGGCCCAACAAGTTCGCATTTCTGACAAGAAGCCCAACTGCATCCAAATGAGGATGGTCCACAAGCACAAGGAAATAGTTGCTATAGGCCATACAATTTCGGTCTACGTGTGGGTTTGCGGGAGTGTAGACAAAGACTCTCGCTGGCGAAGGATTACCCACAACTAGGTCTCCCCACTCAAGGGTTCGAGCAACCAAGTGAGCGCACCTTTTTTATACCTTATAGTACGTGCCAACGAGTTATGGTGTGTGACTGACTGTCAGATGGATTTCCCGTTGTAGATTCCCCAGAGGGAGGGTGGAGCGAGGCTCTCTTAAGTACCATAGCCTCTTAGGCTCTTATCGCTTGGTGACAGGAATAAACAACGAGTCCTCCAAATTAGTCCATCACAGTAGGCTACGAGTAGATGATTATCTAGGTGCCTTCACAGCTTTTCCTTCTTGAAAGGTATTGAGTGAAGGAAGACACCAAACCTTTACCCAGCCTAAAGAATATGCATTTGATTAAACCCCTTTTAACCCACGGTAGACACGGTCAATTAAAGCACAAATCATAATATTACAAGACATTATTTCGCGGCCGATTCTCTATCCCCAGTGTAGTCGCCAGACTGTGGGACACAGAAACTGGGCGACGTATGCTGTTCCGAGCTCGCGGCCCGATTGGGAGTACGGAGTAGCCCGCGGAGGACTAAACCGGAGAATAATGGAGTCGCCACCCGGTGTGAACCGGGACAAAGATTTAAGGCCGCACTCACCGCTCGCAAGGGAAGACCTCAAACTCGTTGGTTCGGAATGGTCCCTTACTTATGCCACTTGTAATAAAATGATTTGTGCAATAATTTTACCAAGCCTAAGCAACATATTTCCAAGGATAATTTACTCCTAAGTTTGCATGCATAGGTACAAAGCTCATATCTAAGTTTACATATAACACATTTTTCATATTTGCATACAACCTATTTGCATATAATCTATGTCCGAATTCATGCATAAAGATAAATTGACATACAGAAAGCATACAATTTCACACAGAAGCGCAAACAAATAACATTCTTACAAGCATGCATATTAAGGAAAGACAATTAAGCGCATAATGGAAATAGATAACTAAAGAGGTAATACAAATGCATAAGGTAAAAAGAGACAACTATATGCTAAAATAGACATGTCGTGATGTGATGCAGAAAAGATATCTAGAATTGACACACACGTGCGTGGGCCTTTTTCCAAGTGGTACGTGGAATTGTATCCCGAGTACAGATCATACTACAGTCCATTCGGAATCGGCTATGAAATTTATGTCCGGGTTTCCATCCTATATACCACGAGAAATAATGCCCAAATGCTATCATGACATGGGTACACCAATGATAATAGATCGAGCCAAGAAAAGGATATATGATGCAATCAATAGATGAAAGACGCGGCAAATATCGTGGTAAAGGTAGCCTTTTAGGCTTTTCTTCCCCCAAATGGAGAACCTTTTAGTCCAACACCATAAGCCCATTGCGCTTTCCATTACAATGCGTACAAATATAAAGACAACAATATCGGACTTCGTATACCCGATTGAACACATCTTACATTCAACCGAATATACATCAACCGGCGCGGCAAAGCATCGTGATAAAGGATTTTAACCCCCCAAAATAGGGGACCTTTAATCCAACTTACTAAACCCATGCGCTCGATCACATCATGCATATAAAAAAATTAAAGACAATAATATCGAACTTCGTATACCCGATTGACCACATCTTACATTCAACCAAATATACATCAACTGGCGCGGTAAAGCATCGTGGTAAAGGATTTTAACCCCTCAAAATAGGGGACCTGTAATCCAACTTACTAAACCCATGCGCTCGATCACATAATGCATATAAAAAATAAAGACAGTAATATCGGACTTCGTATACCCGATTGAACACATCTCACATTCAACCGAATATACATCAACCGGCGTGACAAAGCATCGTGGTAAAGGATTTTAACCCCTCAAAATAGGGGACCTTTAATCGCACTTACTAAGCCCATACGCTCGATCATATCATTACATAAACAAATAACATGCGGAAATCAAGTAACGAATAATAAACAAATCAAAACAACATAAAACGAAATATGTGATGTTTACTTAAGTGGTACTTGGAGTTGTATCCCGAGTACAGATCATACTACCGTCCATTTGGAATCGGCTATGAAATTTATGTCCGGGTTTCTATCCTATATACCACGAGAGGCGACACATTTTTCATTTTATTCAAGGGCCACAACATACACCATTTCACAATACATGCATTTTTTATCTATTCAAAGGCCACAACATGGATCACTCCATAATAATCATGCAAACGAAACTCAATAAATAATAAAAATACAACTGAAAACGGATGTGAAAAATACCCTCAGGTCTAACCTTTTTCATCGACTTTCAGACTTGCGTTTCACGGAGATCGGAAAGGTTAAAGCTCCTCAACTTTTCTGGTTCACTGGTTTGCATTTTACCTCACTGTTTCGCTGCTCAAGCTACTGTTTTGACTCCGTTTTGCTGCTGTTTTGCTGCCGTATTGCTGTTGTATTTTGGTCACTGTTTTTGGTGTTTTAGGCTACTGTTTTGGGTGATTTTAAAGGCTCGGGGGCTGCTGTTTTAGGGTGGATTTAGGATATTTTCGGGACTATTTTTAGGGTCAATTTTGTGGCAATTCTGGGCAGTAAATGGGGCTATTCTCGGCAGGTTTAGGGGCTGTGCAGGGTGAGTGGCATGAGGTGAAGGCAAGATTGTTGTGAGTGAGCTGCTGGCTATGTGGCATGAGTGGGTGATTCATGCGTGAGTGGGATGATTCATGTGTGAGGGCAGGTGGCTATTAGTGATGAGGAGGCAGGTGGCTTAAGGCAAATGGGGCATTTTCTTTGTGTTTGAATTGTTGTGTGTGTTAGTGGCAATTGGCGTGTCAGTGAGGGGCTAGGCGTTGTTGGTGAGTGACGAGAGAATGTGTTCTGGTGGCAGTTAACGTGAGGCTTTGTGTGCAATTCGTGGAGTGGCTGAATGGAGATAGCAACGTAAGGGTGAGGGCCGAATGAGTGAGTTCTCCAGGGTTTGCCAGTGTTTCTTAATGGTTCACCATGTTGACGAGAGTGGATAGAGTTTTGGGGTTTTGTGTTTGCTCTTTTTTTGTATTTGGTCGTGAGTGTCTTGTCGTTGGGAGAGGAATAGGGTTGCAATTTGTTGTTGTTTTTATAGACAAGAGCTAGGGTTTATCCTTGCTTGACAATGAAGGGATTTTGTGCATTTAATTAGGATATGATTTAGTGTCAAACAAGGAAATCCTAAGATTGATTGGGAGACATGATTGGTTCAAATTAGGAAGCTAATATATTTGATTTGTATTGTTTAGGCATGAGATTTGTTAAGTTAGGAATACAATATATTTTATTTATCTTAATTAGGCATGCAATTTCTTTAATTTGTGTAAGTATTTTTATTATTTTGGTAGGTGATTATTTAGATTTTATTTGTTTTATTTAATTACACATGTGTTAAATATATATTTAATTAATTTGGATGTGTCTTAAGTGGGCTTGGGCGTGTGGGCCAAGGCTTGGGCGTGTGGTCTTTTGATGGTGGGGTTTTGGGCCAAGGTTAAGTGTTTGCAGGTTTTTTAGGCTAAATGTGCTTTAAAAAGGAGGTCCACCAGCAAGCCCGAAGCTAAACAAGCGAGTCAAATTCGACAAAGTACCGATTCCCATCTTTTCCCTTCCGACGTCCGTTTCCCGTGGCTTCCGCGACTTAAAAGGTAGTGCCTCCAAATGAGACTCATCATCGGGATTTATATGCAAAAATGCAGTGCCTACAAGAACCTTCAAAGTATGCAATTGCGACTCAAATCTAAGTTCTTGAGTAAATCATATAAGCCAGACTCACAGTGTGTGTGTGGAAAGGTTCAGTCACAGCTTGATCCTAAGTAAGCCAACTCAATGATTATGTTTAGAAATTGGAATCGATGGGTCAAACCAACCTAGATATTTCAATTAAGCTTTGTAATTGCTTTATTTTCGTGCTCAGTATGGTACGATTTTTCTTTTCTTTTCTTGTCTCTTTTTGTTTTTCTCTTTTTTTACTTTTTTTTTTCCAACTCACCTACCCTTAAAGTAGCTTTTCTCCTCATGGTGGTCCTAATACTCGCCCATGGGTAGCTTCACGCTTATCGGTTATAGGTGGTTTATTTTCTTTCTTTAGAGACATTTTTCTTTTTAGCTATACCATACTTCATAACACTAGCAAATCAAGATAGGTATCTAAGCAAACGGTCATTCATCGACATGCAATTTCTTTAACTAGTCACCTTGTCAACTACTTAAGTTTTCACTGTTAAAAACCTGTTTTTAAGTGCTTATGAGTCTAACATAGATCAATTATTCAAGGCATCAGATAAAAGTAAATTGGGCACTTATCGTTTCTAAAATATCACCCATAAACAAACAATATTATCACAGGATTTATGCTTTACTATCAAAGACTAAAACAATTTTTTTAAAAATAAATTTAATAACTAAATAGCAAGTAAACAACATGCACACACCCCCAAACTTAAAACTTGCATTGTCCTCAATGTAAGATAAAAAAATTAAAGAACAAGAGTGAGGAACAACACTACCGTGCATGGAGTTGATCAGACTCTTGCTGGTTAGAATTTGGTTGCGCGGGCGTTGTGTGTCTCGTGCTACCTGTATAAATAACATGCAATTTAATAAATATCACACAATAAAATAAAATAAAAAATTTAATTTAATTTAAAAATAAAGAAAATAATGATAAAACAAATGCAATGGTTGCCTCCCCGCTAGCGCTAAGTTTAACGTCTTCAGCCAGACGCAACCACCCAAATGGTTATGGTGGCTTAAACGTAGTGAACCGGGTAATCTCATCTGATTTCTTCTTTGGCATCCACCGGTTCTTATGACATGAAAAAGGCAGCTTGGCAGGCTGTAGTGATTTGTCCATAGATGGTCCCTCAGGATATGTAGATTGTCCTCCAGTTGGAAATTCTAGACTGCACATTCGGCAAAATTGGCTCGGATTTCTTTTTAATCTTCCAGGAATTATCTCTAAGTGAGAACTGGCTTTTCTTTTCCTCTTTTTGCGGCACTTTGGGATTGGTTTCAGGTTTAGCTGCAGAGAATCTTCTTTTACGCACGGCAGCACTATGCTTGTAGGTTGCTGAAATACTGATTCACCTTGTCTGGTTTCAACTCCATTATCTACTATATCTACCCTGTGACATTCTGCATCACCTTGAGAACTCGGCATGGCTCTGAAAACACTGAAGGTGATTTCTTCATATTGACCTCTCATTATCAATTCACATTTTTTCTCTTCTTCTATTATTGTTTCCTCCTGAAATACCATTTCATTTTCTTTACTGCCTAAGTCCTGAGAGGTGTCTTTAAACTCTTGTCCGCTCCTACATGTTATAATTTGACATTGCTCATTGGGGTTGACTTCAATATCACTCGGAAACACCCATGTATGTTGATTGGTCATGGAAGAAACAAGAAACCCAATTTGCGCTTCTAAAGATTTCATATTTGCCTCTATATTGCCCATTCGTGTTCCGATGTCATCCAGCCTTGACTCATTCTTCTCAAACCTCTCTGAAGCTGTAGCTACAAATGCGCTCATGAGATCTTCCAAGGAAGGTTTCTGCTCAGCTCTTGGATAATTGAAGCCATGAAGAGGTTGCAAAATGTTTTCCATATCAGCATATGAAAAATTCAGATGATAATAATTAGGCATAAGATTGCCTCTATAGTTGTTGAAGTTCTGATTGTTCACATACTGTACTTGTTCAAATCCTGCTCCTCTGTTGGGTAAAAGCATTCCATTAGCGGAAACAGCTTCAATAGATGGTTGGCCCATTTGATTTGTCAATACTACTAGATAAGTCGTGAGGGACGATACTTGAGCTATCAGTGCACCAATAGGATCTGTCATTGATAATTCACCTCGTAAGAAAAAAAAATATAAAATATAAAATAAAAATAAAAATAAAAATAAAAATAAAAATAAAATAAAAAAATAAAAACAAAAAAAATAAAAAAATAAAAAAATAAAAATAAAACTTAAGACAAAAATAAAGGAAATAAAGAAAAAAAAATAAAAAAAAATTCTAAATTAAATCAAAGATTACTTGGTAGTAGTATTAATGTGAATTAAACAAACAATCCCCGGCAACGGCGCCAAAAACTTGTTGTGATATTTTTATATCGTACCGCAAGTGTACGGTGTCAAGTTTTAGTATAAATCAGTGAAAGAGTGTCGAACCCACAGGGATTGCGTTAACTCGCACTAAATACTACAATTGATAATCCTAACTTTATTTAGACAATAAATAACAAAGATTTATTTAAATAAATAAAATATAAAAATAACAAAATAGGAGGAACTAATACGATAGAGATTCCGGATCCTGATTTCACTTAGCTGTCGCCTATGTATTTGTCATGCCAATTAATCCATGAATAACTCATACGTAGTCAGTTCGTATTCCTCAATAAGATTGAAATCTTTGTGAGGTGAGATCAGAAACCCATACCTCCCAGGTTATTTTCTGACTCTCTCCGACTTACGTGGTTCTTGTGTATTCGAAGATTATGGGTATAGTTTCATCCTTGATGAACTATTTGTGTTCCATTAAGGAATCGGTGCCTGGAATAGTATTACTCTGATTTTCATCGAGTTTTACTTTCCTCCCACTTACCACTGCATATAGGTATTCCTCTTAGGAAAACCGCATGGCGAGCAACAATTACATTGTTCTCTTATGAGATGTTTAAGTACTATACTTTGGTTTCCCTAGGATAACCTACAACTAGGCACTTAACCGATTTGGGTTCTAGTTTGGTATCATCCAAACATATGCCTAGCATTCCCAAATCTTCAGGAATGAGAAATCACAATTTCTTTCTTGTTTATATCTAATATAAAGTCTGTCTAACATATTTTTATGGAACCTTATTTAAAATAACTTTTGCACTGTTTATGCGTATCCCTTGAAGGAAATGGTATCTCAGAACGACTCATGATTAACCTTATCATGTCCAACAAAATTCGGTTTCTCCGTTAGGACACACCGTCAAACTGACGTGTTCCGGGAGGAGTCCTCATTGAAAGAATACTATACTCTTTCAAATATTTGAGAAACTTATTGCTTAAGTATTTTCATCATGGTCTAACCGTGATGGTTTAATACTTTAGCCGATCTGTTTGTTTACTTCGTGTCGAAACTCTTTGAATTCATCAAAAGTTTCCGATTTGTGTTTCAATAGAAACACATAACCATAACACGATGCCACATCCGTAAAGGTCACGAAACATTCATATCCACCTCTAGCCTAGATAGATATGGGCCCACTTACGTCACTATGACCAAGGGCTAACAGATCGATGGCACTTACACTTTTACCAAGTAAAAAGTATTTTAGGCATTTTGCCCAATAAACTAGATTCGTAGACATTATTTGAATGGAATCAAATTTGTCCTAGTACCCACTCTTCAAAAGTGTGGATATACGAGTCTTATTTAAATTGTGTCCCAGACAACAATGCCACACATAAGTCTCAACTGATTAATTCAGTTCGAGCTATTTGTTTGTCATGTGATATGTTTGAGATTCATTTATATTTAAAATATAAATATTGTTATTCACATCTAATGTGTTTATCTCAATATCATCTTTATAAAATAAAACACTTTAGTGTTCTAGAATATAAAGGTATACCCGCAACGGGTTAAACCCTGATATAGAGATAATGTTTCTAGTCAAACTAGTTACATTTTAACAGTTTCCTAATTTAAGTACACATTCGAAGGGTAGTTCTTAAACTTGGGTATCTACGGTTAAAACAGCGATTGTCTTCAATTTCATTATCATACTTTAAGGATCTAATCCTTAGTTCTGATTAAGAAATTAAGGAGTCTATTTGGTAAGCATAAGGATTAAGCACTAAAGTTGTCATCACATGAATATTCCAAATATCATGCTCTATTATTTGCTTAACTCCGGGCTTAGGCTCGAGATGTTATTCTATCAAATAGATTAACTGCTCGGTTTTCAGGACTATCCTGAAGTAATATTCCTAATTTGAAAATTAAAGTCGTTTAAAATATTTTTCACCCAGGATTATGTTTTAAACACTAATCTTTCAATTTATCTTGATTCTAATATTCCAACTATTTAATCAACGATTTAGGTACTGTTTATTATAATGATTACTATAGTCCAACTATATAATCAACTATAATTTAATAGGTTAAATTCAATTATATTGATTACTATAATCCAATTATAAAATCAACTATTAATTGAATAGTTTGAATACAGTCCAACTGTTAAATTAAAACAACAATTAAATATTAGTCCAACTAATAAATAATTTATTTATTGACGAAATATTTGTAATGAGCGCGTATGGCAAGTTACTAAACGAATATTGCAAATTTAATACTTGCCTCCCACTATTTTTCTGCGAGCCTCTAACCCTCTGTGGAGTACTCGGGAAACCTTGTTTCCTAGTGGGCTAGGATCCCGTTAAATAACACACAATCTTGACTTTGGCCAACAAATTGTATGATAATTAACTAGGCAGTAATGATATACATACAGAATTTCTTACAGAATTTTTTCCCTCCTCCCTCACTGTAGCTACAGTGAGGCACTGTAGCTCACTATAGCAACAGTGAGGGGGGAGGGAAAAAATTCTGTAAAAAATTATGTAGGTTTATCATTTTTGTTAACTAGGTAGATCTCTAAGATCAATTGGATCCAATCCAATTCCTAGATCCAGTAGGTGGACGTCCAAGTCCGAAACATATATCTTATATATGCCAATATATCTAATATATTGCCTAACCTTTTTCCTCTGAATCAACTAAGCCTTGGCTTTGGCACAACAAACTTAGTGATCCCAGTTAAGCGGAACCCATTGACCATGGAAAGCTTTGTAATCAATGTCGATGGACAAGAAGTGATCTTGACTTTGGCCAACAAATCACAACTTGGACAAGACACCGATATGGAACAAAGCCTTCATGATTCAAACACATCTTCGACGGACAAAGGTCTTGACTTTGGCCAACAAACCAATGCCAGTCTTAGATCTTGAGTAAGAATCACTCAATGGAAGGAAAAAAGCTTAATATGATGTTGAGGGTTTTTCGCGTGCAATTGGCAACCAATTAATTATCTTTGTTAAGGTCTCATCATCATACACCCTTAAACATGCATTCTAAACACATAATAAGGCGCATATAAATAAAATAATAATGATATGCGGATGGATACTTAAACACATTGTTCCTAGAACAAATCTCTCCCTTTCCTCTCTCCTGCTAGCACATGTATTACTTCTACCCGTTACATAACACTTCTAAAGAAACCTCATTTACATTGAGGGAATAGGTGAGAAGAGAAATACATAGAGTAAGGAGGTAATAGGCTGGACACGCAGCCAATTAATAAATTCTAAATTTATTACAACAATTTCCAAAATTGCCCCACCCATATAATATCCATCCGATATACATTATTCATGCATCGCAACCATGTATTCACACAAGCATGTTATCAATCAATCTAATCCAATTAATTAATCTGAATAATTAATGACCATCCAATGTTCAAACAACGATTTGATTTTGCTCGAGTCAAACTCGTTTTGCGAATAAGTACTCAAAGTACGAATTCTTGAATTAAATTAAACTATAACATTAAATCCAATTTAATTTGTATTTAAAAATAATTCATTTATTTAATTCCAAATTAAATATTACATTTTATTAACGAACCTTTACGACTTAGATTCCAAATCTAATCGTTACGGGTCTCAAAGCCCAATTAACATCCAATGTTAATTTAATTTAAAGTCCAATGGGCTTTTAATTAATTTCTAAGGCATGGACTTTTGGTCAAAATGGGTCAAACCCAAATACCAAAGCCCATTTAAGGAATCACCCTTATTTGCCAAGAAACCAATTTAGGCCCATTAGGCCCAATTAATATTAAAGGTCCATTAAGTCATAATTGGACTTTTTTGAAGCGGTTTTGGGCCCAATTGGATCCAACCAATTTAGCCTAAACCTAAGTTGGTACAACCAAGCCCAATAAGCCCAATTACAACTTTACAAGCCCAATTCCAAATTTGGCCCAACATAATTAAATTCCAAAAATTCCAATTTCATAATTTAATTACTCAAAGTGTAAAGCCATAATTAATTAACCAAATTAACATTTCCAAAACATCAATTAGCCTAATTAATTATGCTCATTAACATAAAAACATGTCCAACACATTTTAATCAAAAATCAAACCCATTTCATGCTTCTTAACTCACGGCAATTTGGGATTTCTTTGTCTGATTCCGAATTCAATCCAATTAAATCCTAAATCAACATTACCCAATTGTTTCAAGTCATCCAATGATCAAAGAAACAAAAATCACCATGACTATTAGGGTTCTATATCTCTCGGCCAAGCCTCAATTTTTGGGGAAAAATGATCCAATCCAATTTTCACAAAATTGATCACAAATAACTCCAAGTCATTCATTTACAAGCATGCTCAAACAATTAATTTCACTCAAACATGCTCAAATTCAATTTACCCAATTTTAACCCTAAATCAAGTTTCATGCTCAAATGGCTCAAGATAACAATGTTGGGTTTCTATAAGGTCCCAATGATCATTTTAAGCATAGAAACATCATGTGAATACATCAAAGAAGTTGCGGAATACTTACAATGATAGGTTGAGCGATGCGACGAAGAACAAAACTCTTTGTGCTCCTCCTAGAAGCTCTCGGCAGTAGCAGTTTTTTCTCCTCCAAGAATTCGGTCATCACCTCCATCAAGCTCCAAGCTTTGTGTTGTGATTCCAAGCTCACAAGTGCGGTTCCCTATCACCTTCGCAAGACCCCGGAAGTGTGCTAGCACTTGGTAATTTTTGCCACAAAAATCACCTTGCTTCTCCTTGCCATTCTCGGTGAAACCAGTGAAAAGGAAGAAGAAAATGGCCTTGAGGCTGAGAGAGATAAGAGGAGGGAGAGAGTGAAAAGGTTAAGTGTTTTGTTGTTGGAAATTAAGTGTATCTAATACACAAAAAAAAATTCAAATACCAAATAATTAAATATGGTAAATGTCTTTCAAAAGTCTAACTTGAGTGTCAAACACTCTTCCAACAACAACCATCACTTTTCACTCAATCCAGTGAATAGATCTCACATCAATCAAAATGACAAGTGATTTGACGCTTGATGTGACTTGTGGGCCGCACTCGAATTCGAAATGGGAATCCGCCCGCAAACACTCCCAGGGTCGGGTTCGCTAATTCCTAATTAACGAATTTTCCGTTGCGACGTAATTAAATAATTATGCCTAGCAAAATCACTATTCACGTCGCTAACGAATTAATTCTAAATTAACTCGTTCGCCCGAATTAAAATCTAATTTTAATTCCGCGTCGAAATCCAATTTCGTATAATATATCGAATATATTATTTAATCGATTAATTCCAAATTAATCGTTATCTCTCTTTTAATAATATATTATCCCAGATAAAATATCTCTGTAATTAATCCCAGATTAATTTTCTCTCTCATTTAATTAATCCCAGATTAATAAAGTGCGAGTCATACGTCATCGGTGAATCTTCGAGAAGCGACCCATGAGATCCCCGGATATGTTGGCAGTAAATCCGGTCGTCGGACTATCCGAACACGTAAGTACCTAGTACTACGTTTAAACCGATTACAAGACAAGGTTGGCTTCTAGCAAAGCGTCATGCCTACCCAATTCTCCAGAAATATCCTTACAGGAATATGTGATCTATATCAGGCGTAGTATACGTAGTATTGCGTATTTCGATCCAGCATCGGATGTCACGTACAAGGCCTGAGGCTGGAATTGTGTCTGCCCCGTACGAAGCACATATCGGATCTCTGATAACTAGTCTCTATATCGGATAATCATGACCTAGTCATATTATCCCGATGACTGCAGTAAATAAGAGCACCAGTACCGTATCCTACGTGATCATCATCTCCACTATGACTGGAGTGATACTTCCATCTCAACATCACACCCAATACACTACGATTCTCAATATACTCAGAAGAGGCGTACACAGAACTTGTTAAAGCCCTGGACGACCAAAACCAAAGTACATTGATTGTCGCAAGTATTAGCGGTGCAAGTCTCAGGTTAAGACCAAACACACCTACCCTGATTCGGACTTCCATAGACACATAGTCATACTACCAATGGAATTCCGAGGGGTCTATCTAGAGCGAAGCTGTTTTTCGTACCATCTGTAAAACACAACCTCCTATTACACTTGTATGAGTATCCTATACCCAAATATATGAGAACTATGTCGTTATGCCCTCACAATGCGTACAAGTGTAATACTAGTCTTTTACGCATTATCGATGTCCAATCTCGATAATACTCTAACTATGGATATTTAATGATTAAACCATTGTGGATTGATAATGTCTCATATCATCTCATTCCGGAACTAATCATATGGACCTTTTATCATTTATACATCTTTGGTAATCTAATTACAAATGACAAAAGAGCAATTTCCTTTGTCACATAGTTAATTTGTACAACAACACCATGATCTGTACAAATAGTGACGCTATGGGTCATAACTATCCAACAGGTACAACCTCCAAAGGTTCAGGTTCCATGTTGATAATTGCTTCTTGGCCTTCTCGCCTTTCCCTTCTCAACTTTCTTATGGTTCTTTCAATTTCTGGGTCAAGCGGTCTGAGTTCAAAGCTTCTGGTTCGTCTAATGTAATTTCTGAGAACCTGAAACACAAGAAAACAAAAACAATAACTAAAAAGAAATTAGATACAAGTAACGTATCTAACCCCAAAACTAATAGTGAAAGATAAATTAGTCCCCGGCAACTGCGCCAAAAACTTGACCTGTGCGTAATCACACGCGTATAACGCAAGCACACGTATTGTTCAAGTAGTATAAAAAGTATCGATCCCACGAGGATTTAATAACTAATCTATTAATTTTATGAGGTCAAATGATTACTAGTATCTAACAGGTTGATTGATTGATTTGAAATGGTGATGATTTTAAATTTAAAAACAAGTAAATAAAATTTCATGAAAGTAGGTTTAAGAAAATTCAATATTATGAAACTTTCTAGGGTTTTGAATCTTTCTAATATCTTTTAAAAGATGACGTGGTTATTTCATGTTTCTCTAATATATCGGTTTACTAACCTGGAACACGAAATTATGCGAAAGCCTCTGTCGATGGTCTGACGCAAATACCTTGTATAACCCAATTGAACCATATGTCTATGTCAACCAAATTACCTGGATTCATTAAGTTTAAGTTCCAATTATGGCTACCCCCGCCCGACAGGTATATGTCTATCTTGTAAGGAAATCTATTAAATGGTTATATATCCTCAAGGAAGATCGTAGGCTATTAAGTCTAAGGCTGAAACATAAAATTCATTTGTCAAGTTTATTTTAGATTTACCAGATCAATCTTATTAATGGCCAGTTAACAAGACGCATTAAGCTTAAGACTTAATAAGTAAACCTTTAAATTACCCAAACTATAAAATAACCCCTTATAAACTGGTGATATTAGAAGTCATCACAACCCCAGATAACTAACTTAGTTACAACACATAACTAGGGCTAGTAAAAACTTAAAAATAAAAGACATAAATTACAATGCTGAAAAGTAAATACGGTAAAATAAATACTGAAAAGTAAAATTACAATAAAATAAAATGCTAAGGTAAAAGGATATACTTTTACTACTACTAATTTCGATATCTCCCTTAATATAATATATTAACTTGTGATGATATTACCAACCAACCATATAGGCGGTAACCTGATTAAGCCAAATTAAGTCTGACCAGCCATATAGGCGGTATCAAAATTTGTCCATAAACCTGCCATATAGGCGGTAAGAATATTTAATTACCAACCGACCAATCTGGCGGTATCCTTGCTTATTCCGGTTTAAACCAGTTTAAAATGAATTACCAACCGACCAATATAGCGGTATCCTCATTAAGTCAAATTTTAAATAGTGAATATATTATATTTAAGGGAGATTAATCTAAATAGCAATAGTAAAAGAATTACATTTCACCCTAGCAGGGGGAAGTTACCTCCTCATGTTGAATAGTAAAAACTGTAAAAGTAAAGAAAGTATATTACTATTATTACAGAACGTAATTAAAATTATTTACAAAACTGAAAATAAAATGAACTAGATAGAAAACTCCCTATTTACATCAGAGAATTCAGAGAGGAAGGTACATCTAAAATTGAAACCACGAGCTGAATTTATAGGCCTTGATAGGCTTTGAGCGTCGCGACGCGCAAGGCTTTGCGCGTCGCGACGTGACACGTGTCAGCTTCTGGTTGGTCGGCTTTATATTCTTATCTGCCACGTGTCAATTGCGGATAAGGTGATAAGGTGAAACGTGGCAAGGCGGCTGGCAACTCAATGATTATGCTTACGTGGCGATAGTGATTGTCGGCACCGTAGGATTGCGACATATGGTACTTTGTGATTGGCTGATGATGACGTGGCGGTGACATGGCATGTTGACTCGGTCAACTGGTGATGTGGACGATGATGTGGCTGACACATGGAGTGACACGTGGCAATGGTGATTGTCGGCACCCTAGGATGATGACACGTTGCACGGCGCACGTTAGCAGATCGGCTGTGATGGTGACACGTGGCACGGCGCACGTTAGGAAAGTCAAACTTCTCAGATTCTGACATATTGACCCGGCGCACGTTAGCATGGATCGGCATACGTTAGGTGTCGCGACGCCAAAGTCTTGCGCATCGTTACGCGTAAAATTATGAAAATGTCCTTTTGTCAATTTTTCACTATTTTGGCCCCAAATCACCTCCATAATGTCCTGAAACTTTATTTATCTACAAAATAACACAAAACACATCAAAATATTCATAAAACTCAAGAAACTATACAAAATATTAGGTCAAATGAGTGGTAAATAGTGATATAATTACCAATCATCAGTTGGCATTTGGTCAAATTAGTCCTACTATAAATTTAAGGACTGTTCACAAATACACAAGAGAATTGAAACAAAAAAAATGTTAAGCTAAATAAGAATTAGGGCTTGGTAACCTAAATTTGGGATATGATTATTATGAAGTTAAAAAGGTTAAATAAGTTTGAGGAGTAGTGATATTAGTGTGTTTCTACATGGAAGTTTATGGTTTTGGTGAATAAAGTTGGAAAATAAAAGATTGGAAGTGTAATTGAGCATAAGGACTTGAGAGTGTTGTTTTCAAGCCTGAATTTTAGCCTTGTGTCACAACACAAATCACCACGCGTCGCGACGCGTTCTGGGTAAAGTATGAAGATCTATTTTTGGTCTGCACGCGTCGCGACGCGCAAGAAGCTTGCGTCACAATGCGAAAGGAAAAAGTTAGGGCACGATTCTGGTTGATTTTTCAAACTGTGAGTGGACATTTATTCTTTCAAGTTGATTTTTCTTGTTGATTTAATTATTTATTTCTTATTAAATGAGATTTGCTTTTCCAGCACGTAGGGCGTTAGCCATATTTGATTTCAGTTTATGCTAAATGCAATTTTTATGCAGTTTGGAAATTTAAAGCATGAGTTTTATGTTTTTCGGGGAATGGGGGAAAAACCCACCCTAGTATGTACTTGACACAGTTTGGAATTGACGGACAGAGAACATGTGCACATGTAGAGGACTGGGGAAACGATAATACTTAACGCCCCTAGACCCTAGATTCAGGGTCAGGTAGTATCATGGATCAGCACTACAGGGTTTAGTCAGTGGCTTGGGGGACGGCGATACGTAACGCCCCAAGACCACCAGTTTCAGGGACAGTAGTGGCATGATTTGGGGGACGGCGATACGTAACACCCCAAAGTCATGGATTTGCACTTCTGGCTCCAGTTAGGCGTATGGAGGGCGGTGATTCGTAACGCCCCATACGTCAAGTTTTTCAGAGAACAAATCAGATTTCAAATATCAGATTTTCAGAACACGATTTTCAGAAATCAGATTTTAGAAATAGTTTTCAGAAACCAAAGCTTTAAAAGCAGTTTTCAGAAAGACAAGTTTTATAAAAGATATTTTAGACGAAGTTTTCAGAAAAGAGTTTTCTTATAAAGTTATTTCGGGAATTTTGGTTTTTAAAAACCTAATGTTTTGATACCAGCATTTTAGTTTTGTTTTTCGTCCATTCACTTAGATCGTACGACGATCTAACCCCCCTTCCAATTTCCTTGTTTTGTAGGTATTCTCGGAGGACGAGCTCGAATGAAGGATACTGATGCAGTCACTAGGTTGGAGTCCATCAGTCCAAAGTCAGGAATAGAGAGAGTCCAGACAGAGTCAAGTAGAAGTTATGTATTAATCTTTAATAGTCATTGTGAAATAATGTTTTATTAAGATTATAATTACTAATGTTGAGTTGTATTAAAATTCATTAAGTTTGGGTTACGGTCCCACACACATATATTTCAAATAGAGAAGAGTTTTAATAAATATTTACGGTTGTATTGTCAGAGGCTCAAGGGAATAGTACTGCCCATTCCCTGCCAGTAGCATCTCCGAATCGTAGATGTTACAAAGATGGTATCAGAGCATAGTCTAATGACTCAGTGACTGCAGTGGGCAGGGTGTTGGGGTCTGGTATACGCAGTATATCCGGGATACTCGTATGCAAGGCACTACCTCTCCAATATCTGATCCTCGAGTACGTCCTCAAAGTTCCATAGACAGGTTAGTAAGCTTTCATAGATCATTCGAATATTGACCACGCTATTCTATGTGACATTCCTCTGGTTGATAGTACGGCCTATTCTCTGCCGGTAGCATCTCCAAATCGGAGATGTTACAAGTACAACCGAAGACCAATGAACCATTGGAGGAACCTGAGATTCAAGTAGATGAAGAACCTTCTTTACACACACTTCGTAGGTCAGAAAGGATATCAATACCTCATGAACACTTGTATTTGATACAAGAAAAGAGTTTTGATGTTCTCTTGATTGAAGAGACTCATCCTTATACCTATAGAGAGGCGATGTTGGACATCGACTTCGTGAAATGGCAAGAGGCCATGAAATCGGAGTTAGACTATATGCATCAGAATCAATTTTGGGAATTGGTTCAGCCTCCTGAAGGAATTGTTTCTATTGGCTGTAAATGGGTTTACAAGAGGAAGCGTTTGCCTGATGGAAAGGTTGAAACTTTTAAGGCACGATTGGTAGCTAAAGGTTACACGCAATGAGTCGACTACAATAAAACTTTTTCGCTAGTTGCGATGCTAAAGTCTATTAGGATTCTGTTGTCTATTATTGCTTACCATGATTATAAGATTTGGCAAATGGATGTCAAAACGGCTTTTCTGAATGGATTTCTTGATGAAGAAATCTATATGGAACAGTCGGAGGGTTTTGTATCCAGCGAAAAACTCGGGCATGGTATGTAAGCTTAAGAAGTCCATTTATGGACTTAAACAAGCTTCACGAAGTTGGAATCTATGATTCGATGAGATAATCATATTGTCTGGTTTTCTTAAGAATTCGCAGGAATCTTTTGTGTATAAGAAAGTCAGTGGGAGTATGGTGGTATTTTTAGTTCTCTATGTTGATGACATCCTTATCATTGGGAATGATATCGGGATGATGCAAGGCATCAAAGCTTACCTCTGTACGAATTTCTCTATGAAGGACCTGGGAGAAGCTTTTTATATCTTAGGGATAAAGCTCTATAGAGATAGAGAAATGAAGCTTATTGGGTTATCCCAATCGATGTACATAGATAAGATCTTAGAATGGTATAATTTTGATAACTGTAAGACAACAAATATACCGTTCAGATATGGCATTCATCTTTTGAAAAAGATGTGTCCATAAACAGAAGATTAGAAGATTATAATGTCTAATCAACCTTATATTTCATGTTTGGGTAGCATTATGTATGTCATGTTATGTAATAGGCCTGATATCAGCTACGCGATTAGTGTAACCAGTAGATATCAGTCCAATCCAGGTAATGACCATTGGATGGTCGTTAAACATATCATGAAGTATATTAAGGGTACTAAGGATAATTTTCTAATATATGGAGGAAATGAACTACAGGTTAATAAGTATACGGATTCATATTTTCAATCTGACTCTGATGATAGAAAGTCTACATTAGGATTCGTGTTTACCCTTAACGAAGGTGCAATTAGTTAGAAAAGTTCCAAACATGAGTCTACAGCTGATTCCACCACAGAGGCGGAATATATTGCGGCTTCGGAAGCTTCAAAAGAAGCTATTTGGGTTAAAAAATTTATCATAGAATTGGGAGTTGTCCCAAGTATCGAGAATCTGATTCCATTATACTGTGATAATAATAAAGCCATTGCACAAGCAAAGGAACCGAATGCGCATCAGAAATCGAAGCATGTGGAATGAAAGTATCACATCATTCGAGAGATTATATCACGGGGGGACATTGTCGTGTGCAAAGTGCCGAGTGAAGATAATGTAGCAGACCCACTTACCAAGGCCATTCCTCCCAAGTTATTTGATAAACATGTGGAGTCGATGGGTATAAGATACAATCGATATTGGCACTAGAGCAAGTGGGAGATTTTGTTAGATTGGTGCTCTAAGCGCCAATTTCTCTTGTATTTCCTTGTAAATACTTATGTAAATATTTTATTATGAATAAAATAAATAGTTTCTATAATATAACTTCTTCTTTTATTATATGGTAAATACGTACATGACCATAGAATGATTAGTTATGATACTGTTGTAAAAACGTCGCAACTGACATTGAGTTGTATCATAAGAGTATCATTCTTAAACTGTTCTTGGTCAAGGTTTACAATTTATTGGTCAGTAAATAAACCCGCAGAGACTATTACATATTGTATATTGGAATATTTCATTCCAATGGTTTCTTAATGAACCATGAGTCTCGGGAGATTCGTATAGACACATAGGTTTTTATATCGGGTAAACACTGAACGAATCACCGATGATTCTTAATAGATGGTACACCAACGTTAAGAAGAATCTTCTCAGGTTGAGTAGCATAGCGATTCTTTGACTTGAGATACCACTGTGGATATATGAGATATCCTACATACTTTGATGACAAGTCACGTCACATACCTATTTAGGTCATACCTCCGCTGTTCGTTGAGTGTGGACTGATTCTCAGGATATCCTGTGTGTATGAAGAGAGGATCTGTCAGTTCTATGTACAGAGCATAGGTATTCATTTTGAGATTAGCAATCTGTTTAATCCATGGGCCTGTGGTACACTACAGAATTGAGTTCTAAGTGTTATTAAGAGATTGCTAATAGAAACATCGAAAGGATTATACCTATAGAGATTTGACGTTAATATCTATATCTCTAGAATAATTTGGATACCTGTGATGGAGGGATTATACGTATGTGATGACCTCGACCTGTATGATTCAGCGAGTTTATCTGTGGTCGTCATAATTTACGGGTGAGTAGAGTATTGACACGAAATTAGATTTTGCGACGGATATACCTGAATCTAGAGAGTCTCACTAACAAAATATACTCGTAGAGCACTATGGCAACTTTTATAAATAATATTGATTATTTATAAATCGTTTAAGGGTTAAACGAAAAGATACATGCTTAAGGATTTTTTCATCCATTTCCTAGTTAATGTGTATTTGGATTAAATACTTGATTTTATTAAATACACATGAATTATTTATCAAATAAAGTACTTGACACATGTTACGAATATATGTATTATGGAATATTTAAAGTAAATATGATACATGCATTTAGATATTTGTATTAAGTAATTATCTAATTATTTAATTGTTAAATAATTAGAATAATTAAATACATTTATCTTTATCATAATTATTGATATATATGACTTAGTGTAATTGGTGTACTTGTATGTTTACTTTATGGAAAAGGTATTCAAATTGAATTTTACTTCTTTTAATCTTGATTAAAAAATTGTAAAATTTTTATTTCCATTTTTACCCTTATTTCGGTCATAACCCTACATATATAAGGGTTTCATTTTTCATTTGCTACACTTAATGTTGAGCTTCCAAAAAATATTACAAAAGAAAGGTTGAGAGAAAAGTGAAGAACAAAGGAAGAATTTGAAGAAAACTTACAGATTTATAAGTTTTTTCAACCCTTTTTCAATTAGAAAAAGGTTTCCATGGTTCTAAGCTATAACATGTGATGTTTGGTTGTTTATCTACTCTTTTAGTTTTGTAAAATGATGGTTGGAAGCATGAATGAAAGATGTTAGCATGTATCTTATCAAAGAAAGCTTGTAAATTGTTATTAAGCTCTCTTTTGGTCATTAGATGACTTGGTTGCCATTCTAGAGTTGTTAGTGTTAGGGTTGGTGCTCAGAGTGCCAATCCGGATCGTATTTATGTCCGATTCATAAATACGATCAATTTATTTTTCCATAATATTACTTATTTAATGGTAGCACCTCTTGTCATTTATATACATATTCGATCTAATTACAATTAGATATCTAATTAAGATTAGATTGAAACTAAATCTAATTTAGTGATACATGTATATTAGACAAAGAACCTAGGATTTACAACGTAGTGCGCAGTTACAACGTAGTTTGTAATTGATATTGGGAAACGTCACTATAAGTTGTATATCCTTAAATAAAGTTCCTGGTCGAGATTTACTAACACGGGTCGATTAGTAAAATCCGCTGAGACCAGTACATGTCGTATATCGTGACTTGGTCCGATGGCTTATCCCAATGAATCATGAGTCTCGGGAGACTTGTATATACATGTAGGTGTTTATTTGATAAACACTGAATGACTCACTGAAGTTTTCCTAATAGATGGTACACTAACGTCAATATGAATCTTCTCGAGTTGAGCGAGCATAGTGGTCCTTCGACTTGAGATACCACAGTAGATATATGAGTTATCCTCCACACTTTGATGGCAATCACGTCATCGATCTATTTAGATCAGACCTCTGCATGTTCGTTGGGTGTGGACTGATGCTCAAGATATCCAGTGTGTATCAAGATAGAATCTGTCAGTCCTGTGTACATGGCATAGGTATCCTGCACGTGTTTGTGATCTAGTAAATCCATGGCTGTGTTATAACTTCGGAAGAAGTTCCGAGTGTTATTTAGAGATCGTAAAATTGAAAAGTCGACTATATTATACCATAAGGATTTGACATTCTTATCTATATCCCAGGTATAATATGGATAGCCTGTGACAGATGGATTATACGTATGCAATGACCTCGACTTGCATAGTTTAGCGAGATTATCTGTGGTCGTCATAATTCATGAGTGGGTGAATTATGGACACGAAATTGGATTTTGTGACGGATAAACCAAAACTTAGAGAGTCCCACAATATGAAGTGTACTCGTTGAGCACTTGGGCAACGCGTTATGAATAATACAGACTATTCATAATACTTCACCGGATTAAATGAGTTAATTCGAATCATTTAAACGGTTAAACGAAAACACATGCTTTAAGGGATTTTGGTCAATTAATAATTATTGTGTATTTGTATCTGATACATAATTTGATTAGATACACATTAATTATTTGTCAAATGAGACTTTGACACATGCCATTAATATATGTATTTGTTATTTAATGTAAATAAAAATACATATATAATAATAATTATATTAATTAATTATTTAGATATTTAAATGTTAAATATTTAAATAATTAAATGATATCTATATTTCATAATTGTTATGTTATATGGCTAATTATTATTGATACATGTGGCATGTTTTAATTAAACTTTAGGTGTACAAATTTGATTTGCTAACATAAAGTTTAATTTTATTTAATTGAATTAAATTAAGAAATTGACTAAAATACCCCTAGAAAGTCGGTTCTTGCTTTTAAAAAGGAGAAAATTTTTTCTTTTCTCTTCTTGGCTATGGCATAGCCGAAACCTTCTATCCAAATACACCTCCAAATTCTCTTGATGATTCAAGAAGGAAATGTGAAGAAAATCAAGAAAAAAGCTAAGGAGTTAGGAGAATTAAAGGTAATTCCTTACATCCCTACGCTTAGAAAATATATTTCTTGTTTCTTGATCATCTAGATAGACTCTAGGGTTTCTTCCTTTATTAAGAATTTGGGGCTTTTTGATTTGGATGATGGAATTGAAGGCTTGGTGCCTGTGTGAAGTTGTATTGAATGATATTAGTGTAATAATTATTCAATTTGATCATTTAATGATATGTTGACATTCTAGAGTGTTATGACCACTCTTGTAATGCCAAGAATTATTCTTGGGTGCTTCATTTGTGGTGGCTTGGATTGGTGTTGTGGTTAATTTGATTAATGTTAAGAAAATTGGATTAAAGAATGAAAAATTGACATTTTTGGTTTCTGGATCAGATCTGGAAATTCTGGGTTTATGATGATGAAAATGATGTCATATAAATGTATTGGATGTGTTTTTGGTGTTGGAACAATTGCCGAAAAATTTTTCGGAGTTGAAATATGCGAAAATGGTGAAAAACGGCGTTACCCGGTGACTTTTGAGCCAACCGGGTGACGGCTACCTAAACAGTGAATTAGTCACTGTTAGGGCAGCCCATGAACTGCCCTAGTACTACTGGGGCTGACCTGGGCAGCCCCCATGTGTATTGGGTAGTCGGTTCGGTCAAAAACGTATTTTATTCCATTTTGCGGAAAAATATTTTCGTAAAAGTTTTGCGATATTTCTTAACTATTTATGTCGTTATTTGATATCGAATAAATATATTTAGGTCAAATATGAATAAATTATTCATATTAGATATTAAATAATTTATTCGGTAATTTAAAAAGTTTTAAAATTACGATTTCACCCGAACCGCGAGCTTCCGCTGCGCCCACGCCAAAACTCCAACAGTTAGGCCACTCAATGATGACGTAGAATTATTCTTGAGTTGTTTCAAAGTGGTGAGACTTGTTTGGTGATGTAGAGATTAGATTAAAGTGTTGGATTGTGTTAATTTTGGTTAATTTGATTAATTCAAAAATTAGGTTTTCTAACCTAAACCAAAATTGAGGCTCTTCATATATATGTTGTATTTTGATGTATATTAGATATAAAAATCAGTTTGGGATTGATTGGAAATCATCGAAGCTTGTTTTGATAAAATTATTATCAAAATTGAAACTTTGTGGGCTTCTCGGCAATTTGAGAAAATATGATATTTCGGTTGCTTAATGTATTTTGACGTGTATGACATGTATAAATCATTTTGGTAGTGGTTTGGAATCACCTAATTATGTAATTGACAAATTAGGACTAAAATGATCAAAATGTAAAGTTTATGGGTCTTACGGCAATATTGAAAAATTCTGATTTTTTGGGTAAAAAATTCTGTTTTTGAGTATTGAGTAATTAGAATAAATAATTTTATTTTAATTACCCAAGAAAAATTAAAGAAATCGGAAAATTTAATTTTCCTGCATTCCGCTGCGTTACCCGTATATACTGCTTAAAACCCTAACAGTCTTAACCACACAACATGTGTTGTATGTTTGTCATGTTTTTGAATCTATGCCTCTATAATTTTAATTTAATTATGCATAAGTCATTTTGAATATGCATTGCATGTTTTAAATTAAAATTTTTAATTTTTGACCCAAAAATATTTATGACTTGATTGTCATAAATCTCCCGTGATTAGGTAATTGCTTTATTTAAGTAATAGTATTAATAATATTGGAGCATTATTGGATAGTTTGTCTTGTCAAAACAGAGATGAATGAGTTCGTACTACTAATGCCTAAGACCGTCATTAGTATGAGGGTATAAGTGCTCGGAACTTGGGTCGCTCTGGTAAAACATTAGATGTAGTGTGGTGAGTTAACGTAGTCACACAATACCGTCATTATTGTGAGAATGTACTTACGAAGCTCATTAGTGCACATTGACAAATATACACATGGAACATGTCTTAATCCAAGACCGTCATTAGTGTGAGGATAAGAAACGATTCAGGACCAAAAAGGAGTCATATGGATGTGATTGACCTTTAAGGTCTACCTAATGAGTTTATGAAGGCCAATATCGTCATTAGTGTGAGGTTGGAGTAAATGTCATAAGATCCACTTCCCACTATGAAATTTTGATTGTCAAGTTTCTATTTTTCCATTAAGGGATATTACAGAATTACGTAAGGCAATGTGAGGTAGATTTAAAATCCTTAATCGTATTAGTGTTTTTAAATTGAAAGAAGCCGAGAATTATTTTGAATGCGAAATGAACATCTGTCTTTTCATGGAGTCAGAACAATTGAGGTATGTTACACTCAATCCAATGTCTGTCAAAATTGTTCCTAATTTGCTCAGACAATACATAAATATACCAAATGTTTGGAGCATTATAAGAACACTCAAGGAGTTGTTCGAAGAAAATCAAGAAAATGAGAAATATCGAAGGTCTAAAGAATTGTTCCACGCAATGCTCAAGGATAAAGGAACGGTTAGCATTCATGTTTTGAACATGATAGACCAAATCCGATATTTGGAACGACATGATATTATGATAAATGAAAGGATAGGCGAAAATCTGATTCAGTCTTCTTTACCCTGTACATATGATGGCTTTGTGATGCATTCAATGCAAGCCACATATGAAGAGCTTCACAAAATATTACGCTCGGCGGAACATAATTTGAAGAAAGGGAATCCCACTTTATAACTCTATGGTGGAGCAAGCTCTTCAAATACTTCTAGGAAGTCTAAGAAGATTAAAATGGGAAATAAGAAGAAAGATTCCAAGAAACAAACTGCAAGCCCGCATGTAGTTCTTGATGCATGTCTACACTGCAAGAAGTCTAGACATTGGAAGAAAGATGGTCCAAAGCTGAATAGAAAAATAGGAACCCCATGTACGCTTTGTATTTTTCCTATTATTGACATCTTATTAGCCTTAGATGCAAATAGTGATTGGGTGTTGGACACTGGTAGCCATACTCATATTTGCAACTCCATGCAAGCCATGAGAGTTAAAAGAAAGCTAAACAAATGGGAGATCCAGCTTAGAGTTTGAAATGGCGAGACATCAGATGTCAAATCCATAGGAACAGTTGTTCTCGATCTCCCTAATTGAAGTAAATTAATTTTACATGACTGTTATTATATACCATCTCTTATCAAACAGATAATATCTTTACCGATATTAGATAAAGAGGGATATAAAATAAACATTAAAGATAGTACTTTATGTTTATATGATAAAGACAACTATTTGATATGTGAATGTTCTTTATCTAACGATCATTGCGTTTTTGAAACATACAGAGATGTCTTTATTTTAGAGGAAAATACAAGTAAAAGATCTGAATTAAATAATATTGAATTATGGCATATGAGATTGGGCCACATAGGTGTTAGACGTCTATCAAAATTGGTTAAGGATGGTTTGATTGAAGATCTTATCTTAGATCCTTATCCAATTTGTGAATCATGTATCTAATGAAAAATGACAAAGGCCCCATTTCTTGGTGTTGAACATCCTGCTGAAGATTTATTGGAACTAGTACACAGTGATGTGTGTGGTCCATTAAATCATGTCGCTCTTGGCGGTTCAACATACTTCGTGACTTTAACGGATGATAAGTCAATATATGGATATGTATGTTTGTCAAGACATAAATCGGAAACATTTAAAAATTTCAAAATATTTTGAAACGAAGTATAAAAAAAAACCATTAAATTCATCAAGTGCCTTCGATCAGATCAATGTGGTGAATTTATGAGCAACAAATTCAGAAGTTATTTAAAGGACAATTGAATTCTCGCTTGATTTAGCCCACCAAGAACTCCTCAACACAATGGTGTGTCTGAGCAAAAAATCGTGTTTTATTGGATATGGTACGATCCATGATGAACTATACAGATCTTCCATATTACCTTTGGGGTTGTGCTTTACTTACTGCTTCCGATATACTTAATAGAGTTCCATCGAAAGTTGTTCCTGCCACCCCATATCAGCTATGGTACAATAGAAATCCAAGTCTTAAATATTTAAATATTTGGGGTTGTCCTGCATGCGTTAGAGTTGCACAGCGGGATAAACTAGCACCCAGGGGTATAAATATAGGTTCGTTGGATATCCTGAAAATTCCATGGGATATCAATTCTACGATTCTGAGCAACGAAATGTATTTGTTGTTCTTTTTTCCACTTTTCTTGAAAATGAATTTTTGAAAGAAAGTGGGAATTGTAGAAAGATTGAACTTGATGAGTTTGATCCCAACATTAAGGAACCTGAGATGGAACCAGAGATCCAACTAGGTAAAGGATTTACAACACAGTTTCTACGTAAGTCGAATAGAATATCAAGGCCTCCTGAGAGACTATTTTTAACGTCTGATGCTAGCCTTGATGTTCTTCTCTTGGAGGAAACGAGTCTGACTACATATAAAGAAATGATATTAGATATCGATTTGGGAAAATGGTAAGAAGTCATGAAATCCGAAATGGATTCTATGCATGACAATCATATTTGGGACTTAGTTGAACTTCCTGAAAGAGTTAAACCTATTGGTTATAAAATGGTTTATAAAATAAAACAAGGGCCTGATGGAAAGGTGGAAACCTATAAGGCCCGATCGGTAGCGAAAAATTACACTCAACGTTTGGGACTGACTATGTGGAAAAATTTTCGCCAGTCAATGTGCTAAAATCTATTATGATATTTTTAGCCATTACTGCATATCATGATTATGAGATATGGAAGATGGATGTAAAAACTGTGTTCCTAAATGGATTCCTTGAGAAAGACATCTATATGGAACAAGCAGAGGGTATGTATCCAGTGAAACATCAAACTTGGTTTGTAAGATCAAGAAGTCCATTTATGGACTTAAACAGGCATCCTGAAGCCGGAATCGTCATTTTGATGACGTAGGGTTGTCGCAATCTACGTACATAGATAAAATATTAGAAAGGTACGGTTTTACCAATTGCAAGTCAGTAAATGTAACTTTCCGATATGACATACATCTTTCGAAGAAAATGGCACCTCATACTGAGGAATAGAGAGTTAGAATGTCTAACTTGTAATATGCTTCTTATATTGGAAGCATTATGTATGTTATGCTATGTGCAAGGCTTGACATCAGTTTCGGTGTCAGTGTGACTAGCCGATATCAATCTGATCCGGGTAATGATCATTGGACAGCCGTGAAATATATCATGAAATATCTTAAGGGTACTAAGGATAAGTTTCTCATATATGGAGAAGATGAGCTATAAGTTAAGGGTTATACAGACTCCGACTTCCAGGGAGATCCACATGATAGAAAGTCTACATCTGGATACATATTTACCCTTAATGGCAGTACGGTTAGTTGGCGATGTTCAAAGCAAGGCTCAACAGCTGATTCCACCACAAAGGCGAAATTTATAGCGGCTTCGGAAACTATTAAAGAAGTTGTTTGGATTATAAATTTTATCACCGAACTTGGCATTGTGTTTAGTATTGCGGAGCCATTGCGCAGGCTAAGGAGCCGAGAGCGCATTCCACGTCTAAACAAGTGGAAACGAAATATTCCGTGATTACAGAAATTTTCGAACGAAAAGAAATAGTGGTCTTAAGGGTTCAAGGACAAGACAACATAGCAGACCCGCTTACTAAGGCCTTACCTCCCAAGTTATTTGATAAATATGTGGAGAAGATGGGACTACGGTACCATCCGGATTTGCACTAAACAAGTGGGAGTTTGTTGGAGTTGGTGCTTGGAGCGCCAATCCGAATAATATATTGTACATTATATTTTATTATTTATTAATAAAATAACTACTTTTTCATTTCAAACCTTATTAATGATAATGTCATTATGCATATTAGATTGATATATAAATAAGTTAAGAATGACATCGACCTTAGAATAGTCTTGTAGTAATATTGGACATTAAGTGGTCCGACATTGGGATAATATTACTATTATAAACTATTCTTAAAGTAAATATTCCTAGTCCTAAGTGGTCCGACATTGGAAATACACAACACCGTCAATAAGAATTTTCTCGAGTCGAGTAGCATATGTGATCCTTTGACTATATGATAACATTGATTTTTTGTGTGATCCTCCACACTTTTATGCCATGTATGTTAGAGACCTTTCATGGTCTGGCCGCTAGATGTTCTTTGGGTGTGGACCGATGCACTCGTTAATCAAGTGCATATCAAAATAGAATCTATCTGCCCGTATTTGTATAATAAGGGGTTTAGGTATCCATATGAGTAAGTCACGATTCTTAAGACTTTGGCGCCAAAGCAGATCACCTGGGGTGGATCGCATATATCAGAAATTGTTTCTGATTAGTTGTAAAGAATTGTGGCCATGTCGACATAAGATATGTATGCCTCAGAAACTTGACGGTGTACTCTATGTTTCCTAAGCACAACTCGGATAGCCTACGACAGAGGGATTGTTAAACATATGTGATGACCTCGACTTGTATAGTTCAGAAAGGTCGTTCGTGTTTTTCGCAAATTAACTGCATACATATAAGTTAGGCTTATATGACGAACGTGTCTGGACTTAGAGAGTCTCAAAATATGAAGTGTACTCGTTGAGCACTTGGGTAGCCGATAATTTTTTATAATAAATAATATTTGATATTATAATTATCAACTAAAATAATTAAGTGTTATTGGATAACATTGATTATTTACTTTGACTCAATTGCATTAATTGGAATAATCCAAAATCACACAAAATTTTGTTGTAATTTCATAAATATCTCTACCATTAAAGGATATTTTGGTAATTATAAATATGTAATATTAGGTGTGTTTGTCTTGATTTAATTGGATTAAATCAAAGTGATAGACATTTAACAAATTCATTAATTAAATTTTGTCTTGATTTAATTGGATTAAATCAAAGTGGTAGATAAAGATGATTAGTCACACATAATTATACATATTTGGAAAAATTGGATTAAGCCCACCTAAAAATTGATTAAGACTTTTATTAGTTAAAAATTGCATAAGTTTTGTTATAAAATGCAAGTTTGAGCAAGTTTTTACTTAAGCTTGAGCTTAAGAAAGTTAAGATTGTGAAAGCTAAAATAAGCAAGAATTAGAAATATTAGCTTAAGTAAAAGAAGTGTTTAGAGAAGTTTTAGAAGTTTTCTACAACATTTTAACAAGGAGAAATGAAGATTGGATCTTGAAATGAAACTTGCTAGCATTAGAATCAAGATTTGATCTTGGAATCAAACTTGCTAACTTTGAAAGTTCTCCACAACATTTCAACAATGAGAAGAAGATTGGATTTTGAAATCAAGCTTATTATGTTAGTTTGATATTCTCTAAAACTATATTTTCATAAGTGAGTTTTTTCATTAATGAAACATTTAATGATTTATTGTGTATTGAATACATAATAACATAGCTTGAAGTTGAAATCAGGCTAATAAGTTGTGTATGGATACTTTGAAGGCATAAACACAATAGGTTTGTAATTGGGTTAATATGTTCATGTTGGACATAAAACATTAATTAGAGTTTGAAATTGTTCATAGCTTTGAACTATGACTACCATCTTTGAGTGACCTGAAATTGTTCATAACTCATTTCATTGTAGGATTCTATTTTCATTTGTGTTTTAATTCAAAGAAATTCATATATATATATATATATATATATATATATATAATATATATATATATATATTTGTTGTATAAAATGTGTTGAAGTTGGTTTTGAAATTAAAATTTGTTTGGGTGATTTTAAAAGTGTTAAAGGTTCTTAAGAATTTTAAAAAAAATATATATTGAAGCCTAATTTCCCGAGGCTGCTGCAGTGAAGCACAATTTCTTATGCTGCAACGCAGCACAAGCAGTTGTGTAGGGCGCAGCTGCTCAGCATGTTGCGCACTACGCAACAACATGCTTGTAACTCGGCCCAGACGATCGCATTCTCCGATTTTATCCCAATTTAGTTTGTCCGGATATTGATTTATCGTCGATTTTTCCTTAAACACTCTTAATGTATTCAGTATTTCATTAAAATATTTAAAAATACACCCACGTTTGATATCCATAAGTTAGACTCTCTTTCACTACACTGGGCACCGATTCGATCCTAGGGGTCTCACTTAATTGCTCGAGTTAGAGAGGCTACAAAATCAAACTTATTCACTCACATAGACTTATCTAGTCATTCTAACCTGGAAAAAATTGGGTCGATTCTTCGTTCATAGACTAACAATTTGTTGATTACTTCATCAGTTTTTCCTGTGATAAAAAAATAACTTTTGCTGGTTTTTGAAATGAACCCAAGTCTTTTAACATTCTCCAAAAAAATAAAAGACAACATTAAGTAAACGAATTAAATACGAATCAATCACATTTTGATTCAATTAATTTTAAAATCAATATAAGTTCGATTCATTGATTCATTTTACCACCACCACTTAGATGGCTATTTCCAAATTCTTCATTTTCTATTTAAATAATATAATTTTGTTTGATTAATATCATCATATAACTGTCCAAACTAAAAATATCACATTAACGTAACGTTAATGTATCACATTAACGTAACGTTAATGTATCACATTAACCACAATCACACACCATCCTTGCAATAATAACCGAAAAATGAGCAGGAATCAATGACTAGCAGGAACCGGTGACGATCAGGGGGGCTGACTTAGGCTAATTTCATCGGAACAAGAAGCTGAATCGTGCAAAATAGGAGTTGATTTTGATTTCAAATGGAAACTAAACATTGTCGGATTGCTGAAGAGGTCTCGTATGGCTCAATAAACCACCACAATTCTTTTTTGGAAGCACAACAAACAAATTGGGTAACAACTTACAGGATATTACAAGATTCTCTGTAATACAATTCAATACAACAATTGAAAGTATAGTTATTGATATATCCCACACAAGTCTTTCTAAACTATATATAATTTCCAATTCAACCGCTTTATATATATGGAAACACTACAATATCTAACAGAATGATGTAGCAACAAAATGCAATTGTGATAGACATTTTATAGTTTCACCACATACAAACAGCATACCAAAATCCTGCAATCTCACAACATTCATTAAATAATTGTAGTGCAAAATGTAATATAAGATAATTGTTGTGCTGTTATTTAACTCCACACTCGTTAAAATACAAGAGAAGAAGCTGATGACAACACATCAATTTCTGAGTTTTTCAGACCCTATACCAACAAGAATAGATAAAAGGGT
>SKCR01032178.1:0-85704 GCA_019454045.1 Zanthoxylum bungeanum
AAATTATGAATCAACTTGAAGGTCTGAAAATAATCAAGAGATGACAATAGTTCTTTCAATTTCAATGGTTCTTTCAATTTCAATGCCCAATTAGTGAACTTGAATGCTTGATTGAATGTATGTAAACATGAACGTTTCCATATATGTTATGATGACTGTCTTTAGGAATTTCAAAGACCATTTCTTATCAAGATAGGGGAATTTTTATTATTGGTCTCGCTAATCAAATCTTTTAAATAGTTATTATAAAAAACATATGGAGACATTTTCTTTTTTCAAAACAATATGATTTATATATAATAAGTTTCTTGTTTAGTTGTTTATATGGACATTTAAGATATATTTTTTCCATATCAATACTTAACTAAAGATATATTTGATACTAGAGTTAAAAAACATGTTCCCAAAGATAAAAGAAATTACACTCTCATGATGAGAAAATCTACAATACAAATGAGGTACTACGTCATTTATGCAACAATCCAATATTTCATGATGAGAAAATCTTGTAGAATTTTTTTGTTCTAAATATGGTTATAAGAGTTTATATATGAAATGAAAGGATGTAATCCTTAAGTGAAGAGATTAAATCATTGGGTTTAAAGGGAATGTTATGTCCTTTAAGGTGAAATAACATAACCTTAGGAATTGCATTATTTGACATAAGAATATATTTTCAATGGTAACCCCATGTCTATAAATAAGGTATTGGATTCTTATTTCAATTCACTGAAGTTTCATATACACTCTCTTAAAAGTCTTGCATATTAGGAGGTCTTGAGTTTCCATAGTCAAGAAAGTTCCCACCATTTTGTCATTGTTCAAGATCTTGTGAAATGAGTGCTCATTCTACAAGAAGCATCCAAGTAATCATGTGAAAACATTAGCCCCAAAACAACCTTAGAGCACCGAGGCGGGGCTAATAAGTTCTTAAGGATAGAGACAACTCAACTTGAATTCATTTTTTCAGGTTTTTCTAAGTTTTATGGTTTATGTTTAATTTTGATATGTTAGTGTACAATTGATTGAATGTAGCATGTTAGATTTGTTTAATGACGCCTTTTAGACAACAAATCTACAATATAACGGATGTATCACATTATCTGTGCAACAATCCAATAATCAATTGCCACACGTGCTAAAATATTAAAAAAACAACTAAAAAAATTAGATATTAAATCATACATGTCAACCTCAAGGGGTTGCTTCAGTGGTAAAGACTTTGTGCTTGAGTGGTTTGCTCTCTCTTAGGTTTAATGTTTGAATCCCACTAGATCATTTCCTTGGGGCCATGCCCCATGGTGTAAAAAGCCAGCGACTTACCCTGATCTGTGTTGGGAAATGACGCAGAACTCACTTGGAGGATTAGACCAAGCAAACCCCTCGCAGCGGATAGAACCCCAAGAACCGCGAATTTGATTTTGTAGGAACAAAACCCTTCCAAGGCCACAAAGAAGACCCAAAAAGAACTTGTCTTTGAGAACCCTTAAGATGATTCCTTGAAGTGTTCTGCTAGCACGGAGACGCCACTAAGGTTGCCACGCCTTAGATAAGTCGATTGCATGAGATAAGAGGAATCCCTCCCTTAAGCAAATTAGGCAATAGCCAAGACTTCAAAATGAAGATGAAATTCGAAATTTGGTGATTCTTTTCATTAAGATGAAATGAGTTTAAATAGTACAATGAAAGAAACCCTAATGGGTGCAAAATGACCAAAACACCCTAAGTTGCTAACTAATGGCTATTAAATGGCCATGCCCTTAATAGACATTTAATAACAAACACAAAGTCAAAAGAAACAAAGACTTAATCAATAAAAAAAAGACTTAATAAATAACTTTGCCAAAAAAGTCTAAAGTAAAAACACAAATCATAAAAGTCAACAAATGTGGAAAACTTTTCCAAATTTGTCTAAAGTTGGTTCCTTGCACCAAAAGTCCTCCAAATTTGTGGGTTCCATGTATAAAGGCATAATGATGTGTCATAAAGTCCAATAAGTCTTGTCTTGGCCGAATATTTAGTGTCAGGCTTGAATCGACTTGATCTGTTAAAAATATACTCGGCTTCAAGATTGCTGGTGCGTTACTCTGGTATGACTTGGGTCAAGTGAAATAGCTTTGGACCCACTCCATTAAAGCCCTCATGTGACGCCAATATGCCCCGAAGTTGTCTGTCACACTCGATCATGGCATTCTGCGCTAGCCCCGCCATTGCGTCTCTGATCTTCTTAGCTCTTTGGCGTGTGATTGGACCTGTTGTTAATTGCAAAAGATCTAATTTCCTTGAGTTGTTGGATCCATGTCATTTGTTCTGTGAGTTGCTGGATTCATGTCAGGAAACTTCTGAGGGCACGGGGCACAGGTTCCGAGGATTAGTCGATGTACGCATAAGCTGGCCCGGATACCTCGATTATCCAAAAAAAAAAAAAATCATACATGTCATTCATTAATTGTTGGTGATACCACAACACACATATCTCCGTTATACCAAAAAATTACTCCTTTCATGATACTCATTTAGACTTGAAATATCACGATTTTATTGTATAGAACTATTCATTTTCTACACAAGCATTTTAAATTAGAAACGATTAGACTTTAATCTCAAGAGACCCTAACAACATATGAGATCTTGTTGTATGTTAGAACAATCACAAATTTATCATATAGAATCGTTCATTTTCTACACAATTTTTTTAAATTATAAACTATGAAACTTTAATCTAAACAAACCCCATCATCATATGAGATACTACTTTACAATAAATGTATATTTGAACCGTCAATTGTTTTAAATTAAAAATGATGAAACTTTATTCTGAAACATATCCCAACATGGAATGAGATTTCACAACAAATATATGTTAGTACCGTCACAAAATTTTTAGTTAGTGTAACAAGTAAAACGTGTAAGATAGATAACAGGTCCTGTATGGTGTGGAGATACTAATATTTATATCAATCTCATTAAATCAACGAGTATTAAAATTATCATTTTACTTGTCTTTAATGTATCGGACCACGCGGGTCTCTGTACGGGATCCTATTCACACGAGGATTTTACCATTATTTGAACAGAGATATCAATATCTGTACCCAATCCGTCCAACTAACAGGTATATAAAATTGTCATCTTATCATCCTCTAACATATCAGGCCCTAAATGATTTTTGTCATCCCTAATTATAACTTAGAAACAAGTCAATAACCACACCCGTAAAAGTTAGGGTTGGCAATAGTACGAGACGGATTGAGATTTGTCAATTTTAATCTTGTCTCGTTTATATAATTGAGACAAAAATTCGTTTCGGTCCCGTCCCATTATTTTTTCCGAGACAAAAAAATAATCATATTTCATTCTGTATCTCGTTATATTTCGTCTTCTCTAATTAAATCACGTCTCATAGGCTAAAATTTCATACTATTTATTATCCCATCATACTTAAAATTTCAAGAAATTTTTTTTTGCCTAATCTAATTTTCAAATCTCCCAATTCAAATAAGACGTGATCCTATTAAGACAAGACGGAAGGAAGATAATAGAACGTAGAAATTGCTGACCCTAACCAGAAAACCATAAATCCAATAATAATTAAAAATACAGAGCTTGACAACATTGACAAAATGTACATGTTTGGAAACGTTGGAACTCAATCAGGGTTTAAACGGAACAAATAAAATTTATGATTTTTATAAAAACATAATATCTTAATTCGAATTCAGGATTGAAAGATCAGAAATTGAATCTTGACCCACCAAAATATATATTATATATATGAAACTGTAACTATGGCCTATGGACATTTCCGTTCTTCGTCCCACCTACAAAAGGCACTCAACTCTCTTCCCATTGGTCCACGAATACAAAAGGCGTGGTGGCGGTGTATCCGCAAAATTGCAGACAGTCCAAACAAAAAATCTCAGGAAAAAGCTTTATTATATTTCAAATATCCACAGAAAATATCCCTATATACTTTGCATGATCCATCCATCACTTGTATACTTCTCTCTCTCTTTCCGACAAGACTCAATGCTCAGTACTTTGTACGATTTTATTCTGACAATTCTTTTTTTCAGTTCACAGCTCGATAAGCAAGCAAAGCAAACCTCGTTTACTGAACTGGGTTGTTACTGGATCTTGGATTAGAGCAAACAATTTAGCGGTTCTTTTGACTTTGGTGGCAAAAGGCAGGTGATAAAAAAGACTTGAAAGAGAAATGTTTGTTGTTTTTATTGTGATGGTCACTTTATTTGTTTTGCTTTGGATTTTAGTGGGTCTGTTTTTAGAATTGTGTGACGTGATTTGAGTTACTGTGTTTAATTTTTTGGCTTTGACTGTTTAATTCTTCCTTGGATTCCGATTTCTGTGTAGAAAAGATAGTTGCTTTGCTTTATTGGTATCTCTTGTCAGTTCTGGGCTCAACTGTTTATATAGGTCTTTAATTGCTTTTAACTTCGTGGTGTTTTGGGTTTTGGAGTTGTTCACTGGCACAAAAAGTCTCAGTTTTTAGGGTTTTGAATTTCGGATTTTGAGAAGTTGTGGTTATTTTTGGTCAAATTTGTCTTTTTTAATAGTAGTGACCAGGCTTTTGAAGGAGTTGATGTAAAGGGTTTCATTCTGGAGGTATTTTCTATTCTAGTCTGAGTTTGTGAATATCAGCTCAGGCTTAGTTTAGATTTTGGACTGTCTCAGTTCTGGATTTTGTGTAATTTTAAGGCAAGGAGACTGGGTTTTGAAGTTGATCATTAAAAGTTTCTTTTGTAAAATTAGTTTCTGCATGTTTAGAGTTGGTCTTTACTTTTAGCTTTGGCATGATTCATTTTTGTGTTCAGATGCATTGCTGGGTTTTTGGGTCCTAAGCATATTAACATTTCAGAATTTGGCTTGAATTTTGAGTCTGTACTTCAAGGATGTTACCAAAAAAGTAGGGTTTTTAAGTTCTAAGAGTTTGTTGTTGGTTATTATTCTATAATTTCTGTTCCAAATATCTGTTGTTCTTTCAATTTGCTTGAATTTCTTCTTAGCCTTCAGTATTTGGATTGACTTAAAGGGATACAAATCTCTGCTTTTGATCCTTCAATTTATCTCTTGGTGCTTTTCCAGGTTTAATTTCTTGGCGTTCCCATGGATTCCCCACATTCTGTTGTCTCACCATTCAAGTCCTCCGTTATTGCTGAGCCTGGGAAGCAGAGATCTGACTTCTTTGCTCGCACTGGTAGCTTAACAAAGGGAACTGAAGCCAACAGAAAAGAAGCTGTTATGTCTGACTTAGAGAACTTCATTGGTGTTCTTGAAGTTTATATACATCAAGCTAGGGACATTCAAAACATCTGCATTTACCAAAAGCAAGATGTTTATGCTAAGCTTTGCCTCACTAGTGATCCTGAAAACACCGTCTCCACCAAAATCATCAATGGTGGTGGGAGGAATCCTGTTTTCAATGAAAATCTTAAGCTCAATGTAAAGACCGTTGAATCCTCCCTTAAATGTGAAATATTTATGATGAGTAGGGTGAAGAATTATCTTGGAGACCAGTTGCTGGGCTTCACTTTGGTGCCTTTGTCCGAAGTGCTTGTCAAGAATGGGAAGTTGGAGAAAGAGTTCTCTCTTTCTTCAACTGATCTCTTCCATTCTCCGGCAG
The DNA here is from genome assembly GCA_019454045.1 of Zanthoxylum bungeanum. Taxonomy (NCBI): domain Eukaryota; kingdom Viridiplantae; phylum Streptophyta; class Magnoliopsida; order Sapindales; family Rutaceae; genus Zanthoxylum; species Zanthoxylum bungeanum. The sequence continues at coordinate 5,642 of SKCR01032178.1, forward strand.
GTTTTGTTCAGTTGTCTCTTGCATATGCTGGAGCTTCTCCTGATGTTTTGGCAATTTCTGCAGTGCCTAAACCTCTGGCTACCGATGAAACCACCCAAGAATCAGAAATATCCGAGTCCCTTGATAGGATCGAGTTCCCCGATCCGAAGATTGTGAATGAGAACCAGATGATGGTTTCAGAGTATTTTAGGATCCCCTGTTCCGATATGGACTCTGAAACCTCTGAGAGTTTTGTCTCTTCTGATGCCCGGAATCAAGTTAGTTCAGATATCGGAACTCATGTTGTGGAAAGCTTCTCAGCTGCTACAGTCGATTCTGTTCAGCTTCCAAAGCATGATTCTCCTCCAAGCAGTGTGTCAACTAATGGGGTCTCTTCGCCCTCTGTTGCTGCCAGCTCCGACTCTTATGATGCTCCGGCAGTTTCAAAGTCACAGAATCAGGAACAAGTATCTGCCTCAAAAGTGAAAAATGTTGACGGTGGATTAGGATATGGAGAGAGCGACTCCTCTGGTGGAGCGCCAAGTGATGCAATTAACAAGCCTGTTGTCACTGTCAACTTTGAGCCTGAACAGAAGGTGGTGCAGCAAGATATAGTAGACATGTATATGAAAAGCATGCAGCAATTTACCGAGTCATTGGCCAAGATGAAGCTTCCTTTGGACATCGATAACGGACCAACCAGTTCGGGGAATTCAAGCTCCGATCAGACATTACAGGCATCGAAGAACAACGGTTCACGTGTGTTTTACGGGAGCAGGGCTTTTTTCTGAGCTCACATTCCAAGTGGTTCAAAGGAAGAAACAGGTGACTTTTGATTTTTAGAATGCAGTCTAATACTAATAATGTATCATTCCTGAGGTGTTTTCCTTTGTCTGCTGAAATGTTTTCTATTAGCTATGTTTCTGTTACATCTGGTGGTGTTGTTAGTTTATGTGAACTTTTCTGCTTTCATAATTCTTCTTTTTTGCAGCTTCTGGTTTCAATTTTCAATAATTGTGGAATCTAATTCCGTTTAACAATTGGCCAATAATGTATCTAATCATATGATATAATTTGGTCCCACATATCCGATTGTGGTTAATGTTTGAGACAAAGTAGGACAAAAGATTTAGCTTTTGGCACTTTTGCATCATTAGAATCATAAGATAACTTGGTGGTACATGGTTCAAGATCTCATCTTGAGATTCTGCGTTTGAATCCAGAGAATGCGTTTCTTGTAAGAGCCTGAGACAGTCGGAGATTTTACCTGCTCTGCTTAAGCCCGAAAGGGATGATTTGACGGTTGGATTTCCAACGATTTAAAAAAAAAAAAAAAATTCAAAACATACCAATGATTTTATGCAATTTCAAACCACATTCCCCCAAACAATTGCAGTAAATGGATGAAACTTTAATGATTTTATAAATGTAACAGATTAGTTTTGAAATTTACTAAATGGACCAAATTTCAACAAAATGTATAATTCAAATAGGGAACACTAAAGTTTTTGAAAATGATCAAACTAATCCTTTGCCCCTTAGGTCCGGAATTGATAAAACTTTATAAATATAACACTTAGTCCTAGATTTCAAATTTTTAAGAAATTACAGATTTAACTCAAAAAGTTTAGAAATCTTTTAAATAGGTCATTTTCCATGAAACAAAGTTTTGTCTTAAAAGATGAATGATATTCATGAGATATATTTTAAATGAGTTCTTAAGTATTTAGCATGCATAATCAATAATTAAACAATCTTTACAAGATTGTAATTGAATATCACATAAATTAGTCTTCTTTAATCTTATAATTTTATGATAATCTTCTATTGTCTTGATTTCGGTGCACATATATGGAATGCGTGATTCTCAAGTTATTATTTACTCGTGATCCTTCATATCAACAATCTCCATTTTATTTTATTATTTTTTTTTATGATAACAAAAACATCATTGTCAATTTCCTTTAATTATATTTTATGAGATAAGTTTTTATTCACTTAAGTATTATTTTAAACGTATCAATATATCATTTCGAAGTACTCACAGAAGAGATTGTGGTTTTGGATTCGATTTCCTGCAGAAGCCATTGAAGGTCTCTTTATGTTCTGGTTTGGTGCTACTGTCATGTTAAAGTCCATAGATGTGAAAGCCACCGAAAGTTAAGAAAAATAAATAAAATATGTGGATGGGTCCCACATGCTTAAAAAAATAATAAAAAATTAGAATTCACTATTTGCACAATGAATCTCATGTCTATAAATAAAAGATTCATTTCATTATTTTCATCATCTCATCTCAACCAAATCCTCTGTATTCTAAGAGAGAAAATATAGTTTATTCTTAAGAGTTTGTGATAGAGTTGTAGTTCTCATATTCTAAGAGAGTGAGAAATTGTTTACTCCTTGTGTTTAGAGAGAGGTTGTAACCGTGGATGTTTCCCTCACATTGAGGGTTTTACCACATTAAATATGTATCTTATTGCTTTATTTTATTGTTAAGATTTATGGTAGACTAATATTCCTAATTATTATTGTATTGTTATATGGTAGGCAAAGCCTCTTAAACTAATAATTATTCTCAATTTCACTTTACTTGGATGCCAGCTTCAGCCCACGATATTCTAACAGTGGTATCAACGCTTCAGGTTCAGGGTTAGGCGATTATTCACATATACGGTATAGTACTATTCATACATAATATACTATTCACGTATACAATAATATTCAAGTATACAACACTATTTACGGTGAAATAGTAAAAATTTGGTTCAAGTGAGAAGCTAATCGTCATAAAAAAACATTGCTGGAAAGTTCGAAATTGAGAAGATCAATAAGAGTAACTTTTCTCTATGTAAACTTAAAATAAAACAAATCTTGAGAAAAGACAATTGCTTGGTGGTAATTGGAGAGAGACCGAATGAAATGACTGATGAAAAATGGAAGGATATGGATGACAACGCTATAGGCAACTTGCATCTAGCCTTAGTAGATTCTGTGTCATCTAATGTTGCAGAGAAGAGGACTGCAAAAGAGATTTGTGATGCACTTACCAAATTGTACGAGGTCAAGTCATTACTCAACAAGATCTTCTTAAAGAGGAGACTTTACACTTTTTGAATGAGTGAGTCCACATCCATGAATGATCACTTCAACAACTTGAATACACTAATTTCCCAACTTACCGTGTTGGATTATATTATATCAACAAATGAACGTACACAGATTCTACTTCAAAGTTGCCTGATTCATATGATCAACTTACCATCAACTTGACAAGTAATATTGTCACTGGTAATCTAGTCTTTGACGAAGTTACAGCTACTGCTTTGGAAGAAGATTTTAGGCGTAAAAATAAGGAAGATAGATCATCTAGTTCGCAACAAGTAGAAGCATTGGCGATGATAAGAGGGATATCAACCGAACGTGGCTCAAGTGAGATTCAAAACCATGACAGATCGAAATCAAAAAGTAAGAAGAATATTAAATGCTACAATTATGGCAAGAAATGACACATCGAGAAAGATTGTTGGAATCTGAAGAATAGTACATAAAAAGCTAATTTTGTAAAAAAAATCTCAGGGATGTGTTGCAAGTATTTCTGAAGAAGGTGGCGCATTTTACAGTGAAGTAACAATAGTTTCCAATGATAGCAGAAAACAACTAAGTGATGCATGGTTGGTTGATTCTGCAGCAACATGACATATGATTTCTAGGAGATAATGGTTCCCTTGATACACATTTTTCATAATAAAGAGATAGTATTTCCCTTGACAAGAGCGTCACGTTTGTCTTCTAGAAGATTGAATCCTCTGTATCTTTCCTCTCCCTTATCGCGTAGTAAAATAAAGCAAAAGAACGCGTAGTTTCTTGTAGGGGTGTTCACGGGTCGGGTCAAGTTTTTTTGAATTTTGTGAGATCCGATCGGGACGGGTCACGTGAGTCGAGAAACTCGAACCCGAAATTTGAGAGGTGAAACCCGATCGGGTCGACTAAAAAAATAATTTTTGTAATGAATTAATTATTTTCAAATATAAATATTAGTTATTTTATTTCTCAAAAATTATCATATATATAAAGTTTCAAGACAACAAAAGTAATAAATAAATGAAATAATAATAAAAACTTTAAAACATTAATAAAATTTTTAGAAAAATAATAAAAATACTATAGTGTTGGGTTAGGTCGGATTTTAATATCAAACCTATGACCCAACCCGTAAATTTCGGGTCGGGACGAGTTAATCCGAAAAATCATTAATTTTTTTTAAAACCCACACGAATCAAATCGGATCGAGGATTGATCCGAAAATTTATACACCTCTAGTTTCTTGGTGCTTTTTAGGGGCCGGGAAATATTAAATGCTCTGCAAGTAGAATACAAAATGCACTTAAATTCACCGTTTTGTCGTTGCTTAAGCTTGGATTTGTAGAAACATGCAGCCACGTTGCGGCTCATTTCTCCACCCAGAGGCTAGCTAAGTCTTCAGGCGGATATGTAAATTTAGAGGTGATTTGGGGATATTCGACAGAAATAATTAGTTGAGATTTTAAATTTTGGTTTAAAATTAGGATTAAATTTAAAGATTTTCTTAATCATTTATCGACGGAGAAACTCGCTTAGAACCCCTAAAATTTAGGATAATTCAGGATCGATTTGTATAGATTTAACTCGAAATATAATGAGAAAGGGGAAAACAAATGCATTGACACTGACCCTTGATACTAAATATTTTAGCATTGCTGTGCTTTATAGAGCTTTATAGAACACTTGCTTACAGTTTCAGTTTGACTTTGGAGTTTTTGACTATCAAAAAGCAAATACAGAGATGCAGTTCATGTGGGTATCTTTGATGGAAAATGTCGACTGTAGAAGTAAGCTGACTGATGTGGCTGGCCGGCCGCAAAAATGTAGCAAGCAGAAAAGCTTCAGTTCTGGAAAGCAAAACTTGGAAGCTGAGCTGCAGCAAGCAGGGAATCCTGTACGGAAAGTGCTTTTCAGGGCAAAAAATGCCAGAGGAAATGAAGCTGAGCTTCAGCAAACAGGGAATCCTGTATGTGAAGTGCTTTTCAGGCCAAACTTTCCAAGAACACAGCTTTACAGTAAGTGTCTGCTTGCTCCCATTAGCTTCACACTACTGCTTAAAATGTCAAATTATAGCTACGTGGGATTGTGTTAATCTCAAACCTTGAAGATTTAATGCTAGTTTTCCTTGATGACAAACATTTCTTAGGCATCTAAGAAACTTTACTAATTAATCTGAGTCGAGGCGGCTCCGAGTTGTCCAAAATTTTGGAGAGTCCTACGCATGTTCGTAAAATGAGGCACCTAACAACAAATGATAAAACCTATCAATCATATTATTAGACACTTCAAATTTTGGGGTCAACCTACAGCTTATGTTGACTCTCCTCATAGCAACCTCTGTATTTTTCTTAAGGTTACACTCTCAGCCCACAGATGGCATAATTTAACCGCTTTCTTTTTCAGAATTTTTGTGAATACAAGAAGCTAATTCAGGGTTAGAGATTCCTGAAGCAAATACATGTCTGTCATCATTCTTTTATTCCTTTGTTATTGGTATACTCCATAGTTTTGCTGCAGTTAAAACAATAATGATTATCTGAATTATCATTGTCTAAGCATATCAAATTAGTAATTAAATTTCTCTTTGTAATCACTTACTATCACACAATCATAGATAATAACTGTTGTATTCAGATTTAAAAATACACAGGTTGAAATCTTAGAAACAAATTATCGGGTGAGACCGCATATAACAAGCATTTCCCTAAATGATGTTCATAGCGGGAGTTTTGTGAACTGGATACGACTTATGGGTGTGTGTTGTATGCTAGTAATTTAAAGCCTGCAGAATGGTCCCTCTGTCAACTTGTGTGACGTATGTTAATAATTCTGGTTTCTAGCCTGTTAGCTTACATGTTTCCTTATAATAATCTAGTTAAATATCTCATTGTCATCTTTATACAGAGATCAACATTGGGGATTCATCAAGAAATATTATTGAGGCTATCTTTCAAAAATCATTAATGGATCCTTCGAAGACTTCCAGGAAGATCAAAAGGGTGCTCAAGGTGAAGAACTCAGTAGAAACACTTGACAGGTTTGAAAAGTACAGAGAGAAGGTGAAGAAGAAAGCCAAAGAGCCATGCAAGATACATCCACGGAGCTCAGTAGATGGTAATGAGCTGTTGAGATTCTACGGCACAGTGATGACATGCGTCGAAAGGTCAGGACAAGTCTCTGAGCTTTGCAAAGATCCCTTCTGTCGAATCTGCAGAATAATTCAATCTAATTTTGGCACAGAACATCTAAGGAAGAATGGGATTCGATTGAGTACAAGTAGTGAGGAACTGTGTGATGATATGGTTGCGTTGACAAAGGCGAAGAATGTCAAAAGGGCTGTGATAGTTTGCAGGACAATTGCAGGCAGAATTTCTAATATGGTTGATGGAGCAGAACATGAAGAGTATGATTCATTTACAAGTGAACTGTATTCCAACAGGGGAGATTTGATTGTTAAAACTCCCTCTGCTGTACTTCCCTGCTTTGTGATTGTTTTTACTTGAGTATGTGCATATATATCAAACCTATTACATCTGTCGATTTTCATAAATATATCTCAGAACATGGAGTGTGAATCAAACCTAGAATATCTGTCATAAAGAACATATTATTTCGCACAAAACTAGAAATGTTTCGCATTGATAACAAAATAGCATCAATGTAACACTTCATGCTTAGAAACTCATACAATTGCCAAGCCGCAATTATCAGCCAACCCATTAGCTGTGAACCAAATGCAGAATTTTAAGAACAGCTACCAGATACCGTTATTTTGAGTGCGTCGGGGGAGACGAGCTAATTTAGTAAAGGATTATCCATATAATAGTACAACATCGTAACTGGAATTAAACTAGAAATAACATGATATGTTCTCAAAGAGTCTACCTCAGAGTTCCAGCTGAAGACTCGTGAATATGCATTGGTTGTTATTGTGTCATCGCGTTCACCTCCATGCACAAGAAAAAACTATAACTTGATTTTTCCAGCCAAGGAGGAGTACTCCATCCCTCTCTTCGAGTGTATAATTGCCGTTGTAAGTTTCCAGAAGAGATTTGATAGTCCCATTCACAAAAGGGCTTAGTGGATAGGGTGTAAACCCAGCCATTATAAAACGTAATCTCCACTTGCCAAAAGGCTCGTGGCGTTCCACTCTCTCAGCTCCCTCGCATGCTATAAGGTTGACAATCTCCCGTGCCAAGCAGTGCTGCTCGACACTGATTCGGTCTTTGTGCTCTCTTGGCAGAGCAACATCAATTGAATCAAAGATAGCCCCATAGTGATTCATGGTTTCAAGGAAACGGTGAAAGAATGGGGCCGTATTAGTGTTGGCTTCTTGCTCAACAAGAGTCACCACCTTAGGAGACAATCCCCTTACCAACCTCAGGAGTCTGTCTCGATGATTCTGGATGCTCACGCTTTCATCTGGCATGTGGTGGAGCATCATGTCAAAATTCACCGCAATTGCTTCATCAGGTCGAATTTCAAGGTTTTCGAGTTGAACCTCAGAGCCAGAAATTGCAGCAGCATGAAACTCAAAAGGTACATTATATGACTCTGCGAGCTTCGATAATCTTTGACCCACAATTTCAAGTCCTCCTCCGCGAGCATAAGCTGCTGTGGAATCATCAATGCCTGTAATTCGAATGTGTGGGGGTCCTCCAGGACGAGAAGCAAGAGCCATAATAAGTATGATCCACTGGCTGCCTTGTGCAATTTGAAAATCGATTATGTGGATTTTCTTTTCGTCCTTGATGGCTTCAGCAATCGCTCCATTTGCTGACATATATCCAAACTTAAAGTATGGACAGATTTCGTACAGTAAGTGCATGTAAGATAGGAGTTCAGCACTGGCAGGCTCTTTGCATCTCAAGGCTTTGTAGATAGCACTTCCTGATGAAGCCAGCCTTGCAATGAGTCCTTCCAACATGTATGCTCCTAAACGTTGGACAGGATCACCAGCAACCGACACCATCTGACGTGATTCTGCCATCAAACTTTCAGCTGTGTACATATCATTATTATCTATAGCCTTTGCACAAGCGCAAAGCACCTCTTTCAAGTCCCCTTTGGAGATCATCTCTACCAAGTACTCCCACCTCTCTGACTCAGATGAGATTTGGTCTCCTCTTGGGTTGGTACTATTGTACATATCAGGGTTATCCAAATCAGGTCCCAGCATAACAGTTTCCAATTCTCGTAGTTTGTGCATCAGATCATTCTCATTGTCTGCTACACAAGACCCGCTTACATGTGAGCCACAAGTGTTGTCAGGCGACTGGTGAAGTTCTGAGGAGTACGACTGATTGTTTGGCCAGGAAACTTGGGTTTTTTTAGGTGAGAAACTGGCAGTAGATGGAGAATTAAGAGCACCATAACCACCTGTACTAGAGGATGATTCAAGGGTGCAGTATTGTTCAAAAGTCTCTACCGAGAGCTGTGCTCCTTCGCTGATGTCATCAGAGCATAACTGGTGGTCTATATTCTGATGGGGAGGCCAATCCTTGGAGGCCAGCTTTTGCGAAGGCTGGTCGTAGAACTTCTGAGGTCCATCTGACTTTTTTTTAGTCTGAGAGAACTGCATTGGGTAAAGCTAATTCCTTGATAGGGAGCAACAAATGGGAAGCGTGGCTCGAGAACAACCAGGAAAGTTCAAGCAAGATCGTTCTGAAACACACTTACAGGACAGCTTTTGAGAATGGCAAATCTTGACTACTCTAATAATGAAACTCCATCATCCCCATACATGAATGCAATACGTGGGGGTTGTTAATATATCAACGAGTGGACATATTCTGCAGTAAAGGTTAAATCTGTTATACTATAGAACAGAAAGCAAAAGTAATCAGAAGATCATATCAACAGATGAAATATGTGAGTCAAAGTCAAAGAAACACGACAACACTGCACTTAATCAAATTGCTGGTTAATTAATCATGTTATTTGATCTAACTCAAGAACTCCTTTCAGTCTTGTTTGCTTCTAATCAAACAAAAATTACTAGTAATCCTAATTAAGGATAAAGCGAGAGGGCACGAAAAGAGAAAAGAGAATCAAACAGTCGTAAACTTTAACCTTCAATGATACATTAGTAGAGGATTGAGCCATGTAATTAGCTCTATACCCCAGATATATAATATCACGTTTCAGTTTACGCTCTAGTGATGATTCCTCATCTCACTCAACCGAACCCCCCTATTTTTCCAACCCTGCACAAGCATTCTTCTCTTAATTTTCATTTTATAGCAGATAAAGTACCCGATTGAGACTCTTAATTGCGGATAAACAAGATAAAGAAACAATTTCATCTCAAATCATCAAAAGCCTGGGGATTCAATTCAAAAGTTAATCATAAATAACATATAAAATCTTCTATGTTAGTCAGATGAAAGTGTGATTGAGAGAGAGAAATATCCTCAACCAGCATCTCATCAACAAAACCACAGTTACAAAACAAAGCTTCATCAGATAAATAAAAATAAAAAATAAAACAAAATCAATCAATAAATAAAATCACTTCAAAATATAAGTTTCAAACTCACCACCTCAGATCATCAAAATACATTAACATCATTATCTTCATGATCATGCAGAAGTAATATTTTTTTTTTTAAAAAAAAATACACCCAGAAAGGAAAGAACATATAGAAATTAATAAACAGACTTGGTTGAAGAGAAAATTAAGAGAGGTTTGAAAATACCTGTAGGCTTAGGCTTAGGCTTTGGTTTGAAAGCTGAGAATTCAGATTCAGACAAACAATCTAATCTTAAAGCTCCTTGTTTTGTATTGTTTTGTTTTCCAAGTACGCGGTTGACAGTCAGCACTCAGACCACTGGTTGATTTGTCAGAATCTTATTTAATAACCACCACTCTTTATATAGCTTGCTTATTCAAATGCCCTTCTTCATTTCAACATTTACATTACAACCATTCACTTGTCTTTTTTTAAACTTAAAAAAAATAAAATATGATAAATGTAAAAAAGATCATAAAGAATGAGAAATTAATCATTAAATACATGTATTATGTATTAAAATTATTTTTTTAGTAGCATATATATTTTATGATTATTTTTTGTCACTATTTTATCACATTTTTTTTCATAAATCATTACTCAAAAAAATTAGATAAATACAATGAGATTATTATAAATGTATTGACAAATATGACCAACTTAATTAAAGAATTGTTATTATAATTATTTTTTAGAAACCATACCTATAATGATACCGAGTGAGTTGTGCCAATATAATTCGAATCATGTCTGTTTCCAATAATATTGTAAGTAAAAAATGAGTTGAATCGAGTCTTTACGAATCAGCCTGTTTAATGAACGAGCTATTATTTTCGAGTTCGAATATCTCATTTATTAAACGAATCAATCTCAAATCAAACCAAATACGAGTCGAACTCTAGTTATCCATGAATGGTTTAATTCATTTACAATTTTATAATATCTACATCCACTTTCTTTTTTAATTTCTTCATTTTAGCTCTTCTCTTGTAGTCTACAAATATATCATGTGTATTTTAAAAAATATATTAAACATTCCGTCATCATCCATCTTATTTTATTTAAAAAAATCATCCTCTAGAAACATATATTTGATTCCTTTTCAATTGTCAGAGGGATACGGTTTGGATTTTTTTATATTTTTATTACAATACAAGTTTATATATATATAATCTGAAATCTACTAGAATATTGAATACAAACATTGAAGTACATCTAGAATTCTACATCTGCTAGAGACGAAACAACTCCCACTCAAATATGGGGAGAATTCTACTCCAATCAAGAAGAGAATATTCAACTCTCAAATTGAGAAATTTTTTTTTGACTTCCTGCAATTGCAGAGAGTCGAACTTGTGCTCTCCATTGCAGAGAGATTATTATACAAATCTTAAAATTTTATTTACGATTGAAAAGAATAACAAATTTGAATATATAAATAAAAATTATATTAAATATTGAGTAAACATATGATATATTGACCATTTTTTTTGTAACCAGGATATATAAGCCAGTTTATGCGTATATCGACTAATCTTCAGGACCTGTACTTCGTGTCCTCAGAAGTTTCTCAACATAGATCAGGGTAAGTCATTGGCTTTTTACACCATCAGGAGCATAACCCTAATGAAATGCTTTTAGTGAAATTCGAACCTTAAATCTGAAAATGAGCAAATCACTTAAGCCAATGTATTTACCATTGAGACAACCTCTTGAATTTTGATATATCGATATTTGCTATATTTTTTAATATTTGGGTAAACCGATAAATAAAATTTCAAGATTATTGTAGTTTTGATAAAGTCACAAACATTGATAAATTTCCTATTATTATTTTTTTTAATTATGAAGAAAAACGATTAAAATACAATAGATGTTTGTTGTAAGTAGGTGAATGAATAATATCAAAATAAAACAATAATGACATCCTTATCTAAGGTATGACTTTTTCTATTAATTACAGTCAAATGTGTATGTAACACGCTGGTCGACAAAGTCCAAGTCTTTGATATTGTATTGTACCAACTATAGTACGGTTTTGGAGTTAATTAATATATAATTTTTGTATCATAAACGAAGCATAATTAGTTGACACCAAATTCTTGTTCAGAAAATAATTAGATTATTCCGATATCGAATTTGTATTTTGAAAGTGTGTTTTATCGATCGATATTAAAAATAATATAACAACATACTGCTCAACTAATGTAGCGAGCGTCGTAATTAGTGTGATATTATTCGCTTTGGCTACATAATATGGATAAATTTCAAGTCCAAATCATGCATTATCATGACTTTATTCTTGGCAACAATGATTTCATATCCTTGGTCCAAAATGCCCCATCATGATATCAGAATACACAACAAAGATATTATCTACTATGGCCATATAATGTGGCCAAATATGAAGCCCTAGTCCTTCACGATTTTATTCTAATTACTAGTGTGACCTAACTTCGAAGCCTCATGTTAGTTAAAGACGTTCAACTACTTATAAACATATGTCCAAGTTCTATCTCAAATAATGTGAAATATTATAACTCATCTATTTAGGATCCAATATACTCATTGACACATTAGTTGGGTGAATTTTGATACCATTAGTAGCGACTGTCCCAACTAAACTTGTACCCCCATGATTTTGTTTTTGGGACCAATGATTTCAGGCCCTATCTAGTATCAGAATATACAATAAATATATTTTTCGATTTGGAGGTTCAATGTGGCGAAATCTGAAGTCTTTATTCATTACAGTTATATTATGGTTATCAAGATGACCCAACTCCAAAATTATGTACTAAAGTTCTCACACTAGTTAATAATGATCATCTACTTCTAATCACATATCCAAGTTCTATCCTAAACAAGATGAGATATTACAACTAACTTGTTAAATACTTTATTATATAATGCTTACGTTAATCTTTTCCGCAATTAACTGTTAATTATCAATCAACTAAAGGGCCCATATAAAAATAAAAACAATCAAGAAAAAGGTACTTTGGGGATTAACAAATCATAAATGTTTAGTAAAAAATTAGCCCTCAACGTGAACGTGTGGCTAATGACCCACACGGTGCATGTTTTTTTGCAGTGAAGAAAACATTTTTATTTTTCATATCCTAAAGTTTTTGCTTTTCTTCATGAAAGATGATTTCAAAAATAAAAAGGAAATGTGACGAAGATAATTCGGTATGCATTTTTAAATTGTTGTGAAAAATATTAAGAAGATGATTTCAAAAGTAAAAAGTAATGTGATGAAGAGCCTGAACGCGTTTTCATAATTTGTAAAACTTTAATTTCTCTCTGTGCTAACAATAGTGAAAATTTTGAGTGACAATTTATGATATTCAAAATCATTTTACACTAAATAAGGTTCCCTTTAATTTGCAATTTTAACTACACCAGATAAATTCCATCATTAACTATGTTGTTTTAGTGGTTGTTATGATCAAATGTGGATAATTAGTTGGGTTGGGCTGTCCGATCCGGTTCGGCTCTATCTGTTTTAATTCGAGTTTTAGGTAGGTTATTCAAAAATTAATATATTTTCCATTTTAGTTCCGGTTAGCTACGGTTCATCCAAAATAATTGAAAATAATTAAGTTTGAAAGACTTAAACCGAATTAATCTGACTTTGGTTTGGTTCGGTTTATATTTAGTTGGTTAAGAGGACTTTTATTTTATAAAAATTCATTTGATTCGGTTTAATTCGGTTCAAAAAAACTGAACCGCCCTAATAATTGGTGACCCACCTTGCTTATCTTCAAGATCATACAATATCACCTTGTGTATTATATGAATTAATTCACACACCATATATTGAGGCGGCCTCAAGAAATATGATTTAATTATTGAATACTTGTTTTCACATTGACCTGAATCAAACTGAAGAAAGCAATAAAATGGAAATAATTTCTTTTAATTAAAACTTATTTTTGTTCAGTATGATAAATGATAAAGCGAGTGTCAAAAATCAACATAATATTCAAATGACACAATTCAACTTAATATTCAAATGACTCAACTTCTAGATTAAGCATATAATTGATTATAACTTGTCATACGATAACGATATGCTACATGGGTAGCTTGACATTTGATTCGCTTTCATTCTTTTAAGCTTAATAATCTATTTATGGAATATTAATTATATATGTTGACGGCTGTTTCTTTTTTTTAAGAGCAATATGAGAAATTAATCATTCGAACAAACATTCCTCAAACAATGAATTTGTTTAATTAGTATGAAACCAAAAGCAAATTTAGCGAGCAGACAAGAAAGACACAGAGACAAAGATTTACGTGGTTCAACGGAGAGTGACTTCAACCTACATCCACGAGAGAAAGATGGTATATTTTATTTCTGCTCGGGGTCAAGACCGACCTGAGCTACAAGTGAGGGGATACAAGAATACAAATATAAGCATATCGGGTCTTCTAATAAACTCAATACAAATCTCTCAAGTAGTCGGGTGTTGACCTGCTTTCTCCCTCTCTCTATCACTAACTTTTTAACTCTCAATTTCTCTCGAAGTGATGAGATACAAAATTTGATAACCATTGAATCTGATACTTCAACCCCTTTATATAAGCTCATAAATCCACTATTTTACCAACCCATGATGTCCGTCATCATCACCAGGCCATCATTGTGTTGGGGTTGGTGCTCAGAGCGCCAATCCGGACCGTATTTATGTCTGATTCATGAATACGAACATCCCCTTATTCCATAATATTACTTATTTATGGTTGCACCTCTTGTTCTTATATACGTATTCGATCTGATTACGATTAGATTGAAACTAAATGTGGTTTAGTGATATGTATATATTAGACAAAGGCCCGATAATATATAATGCAGTACACAGTTACAAAGTTAGTTTGTAATTGACATTGGGAAGTGTCACTGCTATATGAATATTATCAAACATAGTTCCTGGTCAAGATTTGCTAACACGGGTCGGTTAGTCAAATCCGTTGAGACCAGTACATGTCGTATATCGAGACTTGGTCCGATGGTTTATCCCAATGAACCATGAGTCTATGGAGACTCGTATAGACGTGTAGGTGTTTATAGTGGATAAACACTGAACGGCTCACCGAAGATTCTTAATGGATGGTACACCAACGTCAATAATAATCTTCTCGGGTTGAGTAGCATAGTGGTCCTTCGACTTGAGACACCACTGTGGATGTATGAGACATACTCCACACTTAGATGGCAGTCACGTCACCGATCTATTTAGATCATACCTCCGCCTGTTCGTTGGGTGTGGATCGATCCTCAGGATATCATGTGTGTGTCAAGATAAGATCCGTCAGTTCTGTGTACAGAGCATAGGTAGTCCATATACATTTAGCAGTCTGTTAAATCTGTGGCCACAGTATACATCGGAAGTAAGTTCCGAGTGTTATTTAGAGATTGCTAATAGATACGTCGACGAGATAATACCTATAGAGATTTGACGTTCACATCTATATCTCTGAGATTATCTGGATACCTGTGACGGAGGGATTATACGTATGCAATGACCTCGACCTGTATGATTCAGCTAGTTTATCCGTGATCGTCATAATCTACGGGTGGATAGATTATGGACATGAAATTGGATTTCGTGACGGATATACCTGAATCTAGAGAGTCTCAATAATGAAACATACTCGTAGAGCACTAGAGCAACATTTATGAATAATGATGATTATTTATAAATCGTTTAATCGTTAAACGAAAAATACATGCGAACGGGCTGAACCGTCATTTCCTAATTAATGTGTATTTGTATTTAATATATGATATTATTAATACACATTAATAAATAGTCAAATAAAGGTATTTGACATATATGATCAATATATGTATTTGAGATATTTAAAGTAAATATAATACATATATTTGAGATATTTGTATTTAATTAATTATTTAATTATTTAATTGTTAAATGATTAAATAATTAAAATATAAATATCTTACCAAATGATAAAGTTAGGAAATGATTATAAGTGTAAATGTTTGACTTTACATTAAAGAAAAAGGTTGTCAAATTGATTTTGACTTCTTAAGATATTTGTTCAAAATTGTTTGAAAAATGAAAATATCTTTTTTTTTTCTTTATTTCTTGTTAAATTCGGCCATGACCTTTGAAATATAAGAGTTATATTTTTTGGTTGCCTTTGTTGACTTAATTAAATATCTAATAAAGTGTTATTAAGATATTTATGCAAGTTGATAAGATAAAAGGTGAAATGAAATTGAAATTAATTAACTTGTATTTGGCTAGGTGAATTTCGGCCAAGGCAATTGTTGTCCAAGTATATATTGTTTTTCATTTCATTTTATTGATGACCTAATACACTTTAACCTAAAACTCCATTAAAGGAAGACAAAGAATGCTAGAGAGAAAAGAAAGAAAAATCAAGAAAAGCTTGGAAAATAGTAAGTATTTCCAACCTTCCATTAGAGAGTAATTTGTTCCTCTTGTTGTGGGCAACATCTTGTGATGTTCTTGAGTTTTTCTATTCTTTATTCTTTGTGTTTTTGATGGATAAAAGTTTGGTGAAAGTGTTGAGCATGTATAATGGAGAAAGTTTGTGACTAGTGTAGTTATAAGTATTCTTTGTGGTTTTGGAAACCTTGTTGCTAATCTAGAGTTTTTGACCCACTCTTAGATGACCTAGATTTGATCTTGAGTTGTTTAATTGTGTTGAGACTTTGATTGGATGGAAGAAAGATGATTGAAGTATTGGATTTAACCAATTTGGTCTAATTTGTCCAATTTGATGAGATTGAAAAATTAGGGTTAATGACCAATTCCAAATTTGGGGCTTTTCATATATGTTGTGTATTTGGATGTGTATATGATGCATATAAAGTTTCATGTTGATTGGATTACATCTTGATGTGTTTTGAGACATGAAATGACCAAATGGACAAAATGCCCACCTTGTGATGCATTCGCCAAGAATTAAGAAAATGAGATTTTTGGTGCTTTTGGTGTTTTGATGTTTTGAACATGCTAAGTTCATCTTAGAAATGATTTAGAATCATTCAAAATTGATTAGATCAATTTCGGACTAAAATGGACAAAATACCAATATAAGGGCAATTTGGTAAATTCACTTAAATATGATTTATTTGAATTTTATTTCATAATTTGATTATTGGATAATTAAATAAATATGTTTATTTAATTAATCCGAGAAAAAGTTTTTGAAATCGGAAAATTTGATTTTCCACCGCTTCCGCTGCGTTACCGGATATTCCCCCTAAAACCCCTACAAAATGGTATCAGAGCGAGTATGATTCTAGGCCTCCATAAATGATTAGCTTGTTTTATTCAATGTTTAATCATGTTTTCTTGACTTTATACATGCATGTTATAATCTAATTTGATTAGATTTAGGGTGTATGACACTTAATGGAATATCCCCGCTTAATAAGGTTTTAAAGTAACTAGTATTTGGAATACTTGTTTCTTGTCCGTCTTGTCAATACGGTTTATAAATATCTTTTCGTTGACTACATCCGAGACCGTGCCTCTGCTGTGAGTATGTGCTGATAGAAATTTATTTATGCCGAATGTATATTAGATACTAGATAAATTCAAGCGAAAGCGGAATCCTGAACGTGCCCTAGCTGTCAGGGTTACGCAAGTAACTTGAGTTTATCATTGACGAGTTTAACCTTGGTACGTCTCCTTGTGGGCCTGCCTTCGCAGCGACAACGAGAAACGGCCAGGACCGGAACCTCAGAGTCACTAGTGAGTGATTGACAATTAGTTGTCTACCTGTGAATATACGTAGGCGAGACCGTGCCTCTGCTGTGAGTCGAAATATATTCATGGGGTCCTCTTCCCATTATGGAATTCGATTTAATTATTGAATTCTCTTCTTTCCGTTGGGGATTACGGCATTACGTAAAAAATAGTGGGAGGCACTGCTAAGTTTAAAATATTCCATAACTTAGGCAGTGTATGTTATTATGGAAATTGCCGCTTGTTTGTTTCCTTATTCTATAGTAGATAGAATTAAACTTTTATTTACTGCACACATATTTTGATATGTTATCTGACTAGACTCTTGGTTGCAGTTATTCTAGAATAGGTTCTAGATACTAATAGACTAGGATATTATTAGATTAGTCTAAACCATCGGGAACTGTGTTCCGATTTTCTTGAAAAATAAAGATGGTTAATGACTTAGTTTCTAAGTCATGATAGATAATCTAGATAGATATCCCCTTTAGGATATAATACTTTAGAGACAATAGTTTCTTATGCAGTAAGAATTGACTTGAATTAGTTCATGTCTCGAGATTCTTGACTGGCATTTAGAAAGCCCTATTAGGTATTTGTTTATCTAGTAATGACGTTTCTAAACTTTAATTACCTTTAGAGGTAATGTGTCTGACATAATTTGCTAATCAGTTATTTACAATTGTTGTGAATAGTTGAATGCAAATAGTAAAGCTAAAGAAAGGAGATGCGTATATTTGTGTATAGAAAATATCGATTTTCACAATACTACAACTATAGGTATTGGATATCAGATCTCTCGTCTAGTTATTTGAAATATTGGTTAACGATTGTTTTGATATTTGATATCGGAACTTGCGACTATTGGATAGTCACTTGTTCTTTATAAACAATTGTTACATATTTTATAATAACTAGTAGTGTCATTGACGTAGAGATAAACATTAAGAAAAATTATTCAGTAAAGTAAATAATTTAGAACGGTGCTTTATGGGTTTAATCACTTAAGCATTGGATGCTTATTCCGTATGGTGAAGGATGGTTTGATACTAGATCACACCACATATCCTTATCCATTTAATGAATATTGTATTCAGGAAAGTGATTAAGATCTCGTTTAACCAATGATTGTCATTGGACCACCAGATTTATTTAACTGATACATTGGATGTATGTAGTTTAATGAATAATAATTGCTTAAGGTAGTTTTCTATACTTCGTAACTTAGTTGATGAATTGTCATAACTTAGTTATGTGTTTCTGAAGGAACACATATTGAAAGTCTTGAAAGTATCAAGTACTTTCAATCCGTTCTGATGAAACGTAGATTGAACATTTTTGACTTGTTCAAATATATTCAATCTAAAGGTTTTAGAGAATTCTATCCTCAAAATTCATAACATGTCTTTGAACTGTTCAAAGATCTTTGATACGATCAAACGTATGAATTTAAAGCAATTAGTTCTAAGGTTATTTAGTGAATATGATTCATATTCAATATTATTCTTCCATGATTCCATCTTGATGGAATTGAGTAGTGGGAGCAATCAGATCTTATATGATTTGATTCGTTTGATATTGAATGTTACCGAATTAGTTTCAATACTCTTGGGTTATGCTCTAGTAACACTAATTCATCTCTTTAATTAATGTTCCATTAATTTCTCTACAGTTACATATATGATGTGTATAGGTAGAAAATCCGAATCTTGAAAAGTTTAAGATTTGAATGTTTCTTTTATAATAGTTATATAATGGAAACTACTTACACCTTGGAGGTATAAGTAAAAGTTTATCGTTTATTCTGTTTAATAGAATATTGTATTCTATTTAATAGAATATCTTTCCTATGATCCTAAGTAATAAAATTGTTTTATTACTTGGTGTGTAACATCTGATGTTAATTATTGTAGAAAAGACTTGACTTATTGAAGTCAAATGTGAGAATGATAAATTATAATTGGAACTATGTAATTAATAAGATGAAACAACCCTTATACATATTCTATATAAGTCTAATAGGATAACAGAATCATTCACGAGTATTTGATACTTAATGGTTCTGTTGTTTTCTTATTGAAGAAAAATTATCCTATGACTTATAATGGAAGCGATATTTGATATTGATTCTGGAAATTCACCATTAAACCTTAGATCTAAGATTGTTCATAGCTTACTACGATCAAGTTTTGAACTTGATTACGCTTTCATTATGAATTAGTTCATGATATGTGCTAATTGTTTGCACAACGGAAGCAATGTGAGCTTATTAAAGGTTTGACCTTTATAGTATGACAGTGAGAAAGTTATACTCAGCAATCTATTGTAGATTCTGAGAAAACTTATCTCTTGTCACACTAATTGAACAATTAAGATATATTGGTTGATGTTGACATTAAACTGTACATTTTAGCTAAAGAATGCAAAGTGGGTTTTTTGGATGACTTATTCGAATAAGAGATCATTTGTGATTTCCTTGTTTGAAGAGTTCATTCTGGAATGGCCCTAGAGTTTGTGTTCTGCTGAAATCGCAGTTTAGTGTGCTAGCTTATAGAGCCTATTGTAGACTCGGATAAGTCTTCCAGAAAAATGTGTTCTCTATTTTTGATATCGTCAGATTGTCTGATCTTGTCAAAGTATATAGAATACATATGTGATAAAAGGGTTAGTGGGAGCGTACAAATTACTTTCCAGTGTTATATATCCTAACAACATTATCATTATTATAGTAATAATGAGATGTTTGTGAGGTAAAAGATTTACCTAAGTCTTATTTACTCCATGAAAGCAGTGGGAGTAGTCTCTGTTATATTTGATATAAAGTCTTATATAAGATATAAAACTAAGAGACTTGTGAGATACTCCTATTATTCGTACATTAGATATGATCTAATAAAGGACATAACTAGGCTATCTGTATAACAGTTAGTATAACTGTTGGACAGTTATTGTATGTCTTATATAAAGTATTCATCTTTCGTAAATGATGATTCCTTTTTCGAAAGAGATATTGATTAGAATGTCTAATCAATCTTATGTATCATTTGATGATGACATAATAAATACTTTATAATGTGCGATTAAAGATATTGATTTAATCGTAATTGTTACGAGTTATTTTGATATCCTATAGACCATATGATGGATCTTGAAACATGTTCTTTGTTATCTTTGAGATATTAAGAACGAGTTTCTAATTCATGGAGAATACAGTATGCAACCATTAGGGTCATATTAGTTTTGAGATTAATTATGACGTTAGATAGTCTACGTCATAAAGAGTCACAAAAGATGCAGTGAGAGTGTCACGAAGGATTCTACTAACTGAGTAGAATTAGATGTAACTTATGAAGTATAGACTTATGAAGTTGCATAGTGAACTTATAAATTAGAAGTTTTATATTGGTGTTGTGCTTGCGGTTGTCCTCATAATATTTTTGGATTTGATCTCTAAATACTTGGACAACTTAGTAGCTGTAGCATAATACTGATGTAGCATCAGTGTCATATTAATGTATAATTTAGATTCTATAAAATATGAATGATGCTGACTAAGGGAAACGATGGAGTTTGTTTTGACAAACTCAATATTTCATAGCGGACTTGTTTCTTGCCTCTTAAGTACTGGTGAGCTTTTGAGGGCCATGTGCATATGATACACATTGAGACGTGTATATGATACCGTGGATTGGCACTAGAGCAAGTGGGAGAAATTGTTGGGGTTGGTGCTCAGAGCGCCAATCCGGACCATACTTATGTCTGATTCATGAATACGAACATCCCATTATTCCATAATATTACTTATTTATGGTTGCACCTCTTGTTCTTATATACGTATTCGATCTGATTACGATTAGATTGAAACTAAATGTGGTTTAGTGATATGTATATATTAGACAAAGGCCTGATAATATATAATGCAGTACACAGTTACAAAGTTAGTTTGTAATTGACATTGGGAAGTGTCACTGCTATATGAACTGATTCCATCATCCTGGTCAATTTGCTAACACAGGTCGGTTAGTCAAATCCGTTGAGACCAGTACATGTCGTATATCGAGACTTGGTCCGATGGTTTATCCCAATGAACCATGAGTCTATGGAGACTCGCATAGACGTGTAGGTGTTTATAGTGGATAAACACTGAACGGCTCACCGAAGATTCTTAATGGATGGTACACCAAAGTAATAAGAATCTTCTCGGGTTGAGTAGCATAGTGGTCCTTCGACTTGAGACACCACTGTGGATGTATGAGACATACTCCACACTTAGATGGCAGTCACGTCACCGATCTATTTAGATCAGACCTCCGCCTGTTCGTTGGGTGTGGATCGATCCTCAGGATATCATGTGTGTGTCAAGATAAGATTCGTCAGTTCTGTGTACAGAGCATAGGTAGTCCATATACATTTAGCAGTCTGTTAAATCCGTGGCCACAGTATACATCGGAAGTAAGTTCCGAGTGTTATTTAGAGATTGCTAATAGATACGTCGACGAGATAATACCTATAGAGATTTTACGTTCACATCTATATCTCTGGGATTATCTGGATACCTGTGACGGATGGATTATACGTATGCAATGACCTCGACCTGTATGATTCAGCTAGTTTATCCGTGATCGTCATAATCTACGGGTGGATAGATTATAGACATGAAATTGGATTTTGTGACGGATATACCTGAATCTAGAGAGTCTCAATAATGAAACATACTCGTAGAGCACTAGAGCAACATTTATGAATAATGATGATTATTTATAAATCGTTTAATCGTTAAACGAAAAATACATGTGAACGGGCTGAACCGTCATTTCCTAATTAATGTGTATTTGTATTTAATATATGATATTATTAAATACACTTTAATAAATAGTCAAATAAAGGTATTTGACATATATCATCAATATATGTATTTGAGATATTTAAAGTAAATATAATACATATATTTGAGATATTTGTATTTAATTAATTATTTAATTATTTAATTGTTAAATGATTAATATAATTAAAATATAATATCTTACCAAATGATAAAGTTAGGAAATGATTATAAGTGTAATGTTTGACTTTACATTAAAGAAAAAGGTTGTCAAATTGATTTTGACTTCTTAAGATATTTGTTCAAAATTGTTTGAAAATAAAATATCTTTTTTCTTTTTTTCTTGTTAAATTCGGCCATGACCTTTGAAATATAAGAGTTATATTTTTTGGTTGCCTTTGTTGACTTAATTAAATATCTAATAAAGTGTTTTTAGATATTTATGCAAGTTGATAAGATAAAAGGCGAAATGAATTGAAATTAATTAACTTGTATTTGGCTAGTTGAATTTCGGCCAAGGCATTGTTTGTCCAAGTATATATTGTTTTTCATTTCATTTTATTGATAACCTAATACACTTTAACCAAAAACTCCATTAAAGGAAGGCAAAGAATGCTAGAGAGAAAAGAAAGAAAAATCAAGAAAAGCTTGGAAAATAGTAAGTATTTCCAACCTTCCATTAGAGAGTAATTTGTTCCTCTTGTTGTGGGCAACATCTTGTGATGTTATTGAGTTTTTCTATTCTTTATTCTTTGTGTTTTTGATGGATAAAAGTTTGGTGAAAGTGTTGAGCATGTATAATGGAGAAAGCTTGTGACTAGTGTAGTTATAAGTATTCTTTTGTGGTTTTGGAAACCTTGTTGCTAATATAGAGTTGTTGACCCACTCTTAGATGACCTATATTTGATCTTGAGTTGTTTCATTGTGTTGAGACTTTGATTGGATGGAAGAAAGATGATTGAAGTATTGGATTTAACCAATTTGGTCTAATTTGTCCAATTTGATGAAATTGAATAATTAGGGTTCATGACCAATTCCAAATTTGGGGCTTTTCATATATGTTGTGTATTTGGATGTGTATATGATGCATATAAAGTTTCATGTTGATTGGATTACATCTTGATGTGTTTTGAGACATGAAATGACCAAATGGACAAAATGCCCACCTTGTGATGCATTCGGCCAAGAATTAAGAAAATGAGATTTTTGGTGCTTTTGGTGTTTTGATGTTTTGAACATGCTAAGTTCATCTTAGAAATGATTTAGAATCATTCAAAATTGATTAGATCAATTTCGGACTAAAATGGACAAAATACCAATATAAGGGCAATTTGGTAAATTCACTTAAATATGATTTATTTGAATTTTATTTCATAATTTGATTATTGGATAATTAAATAAATATGTTTATTTAATTAATCCGAGAAAAAGTTTTTGAAATCGGAAAATTTGATTTTCCACCGCTTCCGCTGCGTTACCGGATATTCCCCCTAAAACCCCTACACATTGCCCCTATGCTGCTTTCCCTAACCACTCAACAAACAGCTGTATTGCCACTGGGTTCAACCACCAATGTCAGTAGAAATCCATCATTACAACCGTTTAACCACTGTAACACATTTTATTGATGCGACAACCTATGATTCAACTGCTTCGATATTGTTTCGTCTTATGAACTTCTGTCATTATTACCCTTATAGAATCTGAAACTCCTAGACATGGCATACGTCATATTACTTATACCTCTAGAAGCTCATCTCCTTACTTAGGGCATACGCCATATGATATAGGTACAAGTTGGCTCGTGATCCAATCTTCAAGTCAGGTTTCTGAGATGGATGATACTCCTCAAAGCTCTGCCCAATTCTTTCATCAGGTTGGGTCGGTATCATCACTTGCTTCCTCCTCATCAGACTTTGTTGATATTGATCTATCGGGAAGTTTCCACAAATCCTCTTACAATCATAAATCCATCATTTGTTCATTAGGTCGGGTCGGCATGATAACTCACTTCGTCCCCTAACACGCTATGACCTTAGGAGAACTCATCTTTATCATAAGGTCAGATCCTTCTGTCAAACTCCGTTTGTGTCTCCAAGCCTCTGGGCCTATATTATCCATTTTGGGCCAAATATAATACCCATTCTGCCCCTCATCGATATTTGAACCTTCCTCGCGGTAAAATAACCACCATCAACATTTGTCTCATAATTCTCGGTATCAACGAGTTGATGAGTTGATGCCGGGAAATTATAAAAGATGGTGGTGTGAACCGACATTGGGTTGTTAGCTTTTGAAAACTTCATATTCCTTCAACTCTCCTCAAATTTATATCTCTCAGGACAGGTTACTCCACATACTGCCAAAGATGTTTTTTTTTTTATGATGATTGCCTTTCTTTTTCCGCCACTTGAAAAAGTTCTCCTAGGATTTCTGAATCATTCATAGGAAAGTGCAAATGCATAATGATCTTCCAAATGATCCTTCAGATATACTGACATTGTTATCATATAATTGACATAGACTTACATTGTCTTTCTTATGAGGGGCTTGAAGATCCGGTTAAATAATTTCTGATAAGTTGCTCTGACATTCTTCAATCCAAAAGACATCACCTCGTAGCAATATAACTTATGGTTTGTGATAAAGGTCGTCTTCTTCTCATCTTTGGTGAATATTCTGATATGATTATATCATGAGAATGTATCCATGAAGCTCAGAAACCATGGCAGACCATCGAATCCACCAACTAATCCATTTTAGGAAATATGAAGCTATCATTTGGGCAAACTTTGTTTAAATATGAGAAGTCCACACATATTCTTCATCTCTAATTAACCTTCTTCATCAAGACTACGTTTGCGATCTACTCCAGGTACTTTACTTCTATGATAAAATCAACATGCATAAACTTTTCTACCTTTGCGTGAATTGTCTCGTACCCCTCCTGGTTGAATGTCCTCCACTTCTGCCTTCCATCTTATGAGTCAGTGCTATTGATAGGCAATGACTGATGACTCAAGGTATATCTCGAACATGTCTCTATGGCTCCATGCGAAAACATCTGCATACTCTCTTAGGAAGTTTATGAGATTCCCTTTCAGATTCTCCTACAACCCGACCTCGACCTTGGCTATCTTCTCCGAGCTAAAAATCTCCGCTGATTCAAGAACCTCTACTACTCTTGCATACTGAGTGGGGGTCCTCGGAGCGAGGATCGATGAACTCCACCTCGATTGAGTCTTCTACCTATTTCTCCATCTTCTGCCATGTGACATCATCAATACATAGGGTTTCCTTGGATGTGGTCGCGAAACAACTCATTGCCACCTTCTGACTGCCACATACTACCTCGACCCCCTCACTGGTCAAGAATTTCAACTTCAAATAGTAGCTTGACATGACCGCTTTTGATTTCATCATGAATAGTGTTTCCCAAAATAACTTGTTAGCTACTTAAACAATCTACCTCGATGAAATCCATCATAATCATACGAGTATGATGGCTTGTTTCAATGGTCATTGTTAGTTATACCATACCAAGTGGGAAGATAATAGATCCTCTGAACCCGTACAATGAAGTTGCGTCCTTAATCAATATGGTGAACTCCACCCCAGCCCATTAGGCTTTTTTGGGTATGATGTCCATTGTACTCCCAGGGTCCACCAATATCTTGTCTATCTCCGAACTGCCAATGTTGGCCTTCATTATCAATGCATCATCGTGAGGGTAACTCACACCATGAGCATCCACCTCAGGAAATATTATTGGCTCCGGCTTAGCTTTCAGAATCCTCGGGACCCTCTCTGTAGTTATTAACTCGAAACTATTGATCCGATAGTAATTCTTCATTGCCCGATTTGAATCCCCAACCAATGTTCTTCATTCGGCTATAATGAACACGTCTCTTTTCCCTTCATTGTTTGGCTCTCATGCCATTATGATCAATGCACTCCTTGAGCTAACCATTCCTCACTAGATCTTCTATCTATTATTGCAAATCTTTTATAGTTTTTAATGTCGTGTCCCCTGGCATTATGACACTTATAATAGACTCAGTTATCCATTTTCTCCACTATGAGCCTTGTAGGGTCGGGTTATGTCAATATACCCTTATCATGTATCTCTTAAGCTATCTGCGCCAAAGGTCTGTTAAGGTTAGTGTACGCCGTGCCCCCTGTAACATTTCCGACCTTGAGGTAACATATGTTAAGTTACCCTGAGTCATTGGCATAAACTTCTAATGCCTTGGGCCTGGTTCTCTCCATCCACCATAGTATTTGGACCATTTTCCTGCATCGGTTCCTTCTTCACCCGAGAAACACCCTCCGGGTTAGACCCGGCCAAGGTTCCGGTTCCGAACCGGAACCGAACCGGTTGGAACGGGACCGGTTCGGTTGGGGTTCCACCCCAACGCGAACCGGTCCGAACCGGTGGAACCGTACGGTTCCACGGTTCGGACGGTTCCAACCGGAACCGGACGGTTCCGGTTGGAACCGTCGGGTTCTTGTTGGAACCGTAGGGTTCCAACAGGAACCCTACGGTCCCCAACGGCTACTAGCCGTTGGGGACCAAGTTCCCCCAACGGCTAGTAGCCGTTGGGGGAACATGCAGATGCAGGGAGCCGTTTGGCTCTCTGCCAAACGGCTCCCTGCCGTATAATTAAAAAAAAAATTTATATAAATTAAAAAAATAAGAATTACTAATGTACCCCTAATAACGGTAATAAAACGGATAATTTAGGGGCATTTTTTGTATGAAAAAATTCTAAAATTCTATAAATAGGATTCATTTTTCATAATTTCATCACACCAAATTCTCAACTCTCTCATTTTCTATAATTCTCTTATTCTCAATCTTACTTCAATACAATTTTCTTATATTCTTATATTAGTATATTACTATTCGCAAATCTCAATCTCAATTTATTTAGTTGTTAATTTCTTATTTTTCTTCCTAATTTCTAAAAATAAAATGGCAAGCTCCTCGGAGAACATAACGTCAAATATGCCAACCCAAGAAAGCGGCCCTAGTGTCAGTGCACAATCACGGAGAGAGAGAAGTTAAGGCTCGGTCCTCCGATATTTTCAAAATTCATTTTACTTTGGAATATAAAGAAGATGATTCACAACGAGCAATTTGCAACTATTGTGGGGTTATCTACAAATTTTCTGGTGGATATGGCAATATGATCAAGCACATGGAAAAACATCATCCAGTTGAACTTGGCATTGATACGACGCAAACTCAAATGGGCAGGTACGCATCATCTAGTAGAGGTACGAGTAGTGTAGATTTATTTAAATATTCTGATGCAAAAAATAGAGAAGAATTTGCGAAATTAACTTGTATGGCACATCTTTCTTTAAGCTTTGGTGAAAAACTTCATTTTACTAATTACGTGCATAATGCTTTAAACCCTGCTGCATGTAGAATGACTCGAAACACAACAAAACGTCATATTTTCAAATTAATATAAAGATGGTAAAATTATTTTAAATGAAATATTTAAAGAGATGAAAGGTCGTATTTCTATATGTTCTGATATATGGAGTGACCATTGGCAAACACACTCATACATGGGTGTGACTTGTCATTGGATTGATGCATCATTTACCATGCAAAAAAGACTTATTGCATTTAGAGTTTTTGATGACCCACATACTGCACATAATATTTATAGAATGAGAGGAAGGTAATTTTTGATGAATATGCTTTAGTAGAAAAAATTTTAACAATTGGATTTGATAATGCATCTGCAAATACTGCATCTATTAATGATTTAAAATCCTTATGTGAACCAAATTTAGGGGGCGATTTTTTCATATTCGTTGTACATGTCATGTCCTAAATTTATGTGTGCAAGACGGTCTAAAATTATTATCTCCTTTCCTTGATCCAATTAAAACGGCACTTAACTGTATTTGGTCATATACTCAAGTTAGGAGAGAATGGACCAAGTTTTGTAAAATAAATGGTATTAAACCGATTAAATTTTCAAGAGATGTTCCGACACGTTGGAATTCTACGTATTTTCTTTTATGTCAAGCATTTCAATACAAAGATGTATTATGTAGTTTTTTTTTCTCAACATGTTCAAAATATCACACTTTATCCTAGTCAATGGGATATTTGTGAAAAATTTTTAGATATTTTAAGAGTTTTTAATGATGCTACTTTAGTTTTTAGCGGTGTTTATTATCCAACAGCGCATTTATTTCTACTTGAGAGTTTGAATATTGTTGGCACTCTCGATGAGCATGTTGACAGTGGCGACCTTAATGATATTGTTTTGCTCGAAGCCATTACTGTTATGAAGGTAAAATGGTTGAATTATTTTAGAGAAATTCATTTACTTTATCTTATTGCTGCTGTTTTTGATCCTAGATTTAAATTAGAAGGTTTGAATGGTGGTTTACAAGCTTACTATGGTTATTTAGGAATATTAGATGAAATTGACATTACGAGCATAATGACGAAATTAAGAAGTGATTTAATTATTTTATTTAATGATTATATTGTAAGATATAACTTAGGAACATTAGGTCAATCTAGTAGTAGCGAACCGATAATTCAAACAAGACTTAGCGCAGGGGATCGTTGGTTATTGCAACGAAAAAAAAATCTAGGGATACGACAACTAATAACCCTGAATTAGATAATTATTTATCTACAAATTTTGAGTTTTCTAATGAAAGTTTATGTAGTAAAAATTTTAAAATCCTTGAATGGTGGAACCGACATCAAAATATATATCATGTTTTATCTATTATTGCTAAAGAGATCTTGGCAGCACCTATTTCCACTGTTGCGGTTGAGCAAGCCTTCAGCTTGGGAGGTAATATATTGGAAGCTAGGCGATCTTCATTACATCCAAGCACTCTAGAAGCAATAGCTTGTGTGGATGATTGGACTCGAGCTGATCTAAGACAACAAGAAGATGCCCCCGATGATTTTGAAGATTTGTTCGATAATGCTTCTGCAACAAGTGCAAGCGGAACCAGAGCCGAATGATCAACTGATAATGAAGATTGATAATTGTAAAATTATGATTTACAAAGGGGATATGTCTTAAACTTGTAATGGAACTACGTGAGCTTTGATTCCTCTCACCCTTGAGGATACGTAGGCAACTTAAATTTTTAAAAATTTAAGATCAAGCTCTTCAATGTAATGAATTTTTTTTATTTATAATTTAATCTCATATTTTTTTAATTAATAAATTTTTTTTATTTAAGTTTTGATTCCTCTCATTTTTTTATTTTAATCAAAAAAAAAAATACTAATAGGAACCGAACCGAACCGGAACCGAACCGTTCGGTTCCGGTTCGGTTTTAGGTTCCGGTTCCACTTAAGTGTGGAACCGGAAACCGGCCGGTTCGGTTCGGTTCCGAACCGGAACCGAACCGCCGGCCGGGTCTACCTCTGGCTATCTTCTCATCTTTCTCCAATAAATAAACCTCTCGCTTGCTCCAAGGCTTGGGCATAGTCTGGTATTTCCCGGATCCTAAGATGGATCCATAACCTCCCAACTTAAAGCTTATTTAAAGCTCTCTCTTTCGTTCAGAGACTAGTATGCCCCGACCTCTAATACCAAGATGTGGTATCTGTCTATGAAGCTTTTCAGCGGCTTATCATCGCACTGCTTCATCATCTTCAGTGGCATGACCGTATTCATTGGTGCACAGGCCCTTTTAAAATGTTGCACGAAGGAATTCCATTGAGTCAAATTTCTGAACCACAAGATGACTGATCCCCCCAATGTTAGTAGGAATATCTTGCATACGGACTCCACGACCATGTCATGCATCTCCATTATCAAGATAGATTTTTCAACATGAGACTTAAAGTATGTGCTACCCTTGTAGATGTTCATCATGGGCATGAAGAACCTCATTGGAAACTCCACCTTCAATACCTCTTTGGTGAAAGAGGACGTCATCTTCATATCTTGGTCATCCCGAGCACCTCCCCACGTGCTCTTCTCCCGCTTCCTCATCTTCTTCTGAAACTAGTCTCTCAAGTGGCTCTTGGTTTTCTCATGCCCTCAACTCAAGGCTTTCTTATATTCGTTCCTTCGAGCATGGTATCTCATACAAGTGGGAGCTCTACATCCTCATTTCTGATACTACCTCAAATAACTTTTTCCCAAAATAAAGGCTGTTACTGGAGGATTCCGGGGTTCCCCTATCGTCACATTCTTCCCAGGGCTCTTCTACGGGTGCATCACTAACCACCACTGACCTCACCTTATGAGCATTCTCTCTTCCAGTTTCTCGATCTCCTTCCACATCGGCTATCATCTTCCCATTGACAATCTCTTATCTCTTTCTACTAGGCCGGCTTGTGTCTACTCTCTTATTTTCTTTTTCAACTTCTCAATCTTCTCCATCATGATTTTCATGAAGGTCTGGATTCAACCACCCCTGTCAGCAGAAACTCATCATTACAACCTTTTAACCACTGTTACACACTTTATGGATGTGACAATTTATGATTCAATTGTTTTGGTATTGTTTCGTCCTAAGAACTTCTGTCATCATTAGCCTTCTAGAAGCCTAAACTCCTAGATAGGGCATACATCATATGATTTAGATCTCTAGAAGCCAATCTCCTCACTTAGGGCATACGTTATAGACCTGAGTACAGGTCACCCCGTGATCCTATCTTTAAATCGGGTTCTCGAGATGGATGATATTCTTCAAAGCTCTCCCCAACTCTTTCACCAGGTCGAGTCGATATCATCACTTACTTCTTCCTCATCGGGCTTTACTGATAATGACCTATCGGGTTGGTTTCCACAAATCATCTAATAACCCCAAATCCATCATTCCTTCATTACGTCGGGTCGGCATGATAACTCATTTTATCCCTAACACGCTTTGTCCTAGAAATAACTCTTATGTATCACAAGGTCGGGTCCTTCTGTCAAACTCTGTCTGTGTCTCCAAGCCCCTGAGCCTTTATTATCCATTTTGGGCCAAGTATAATACCCAATTCTGCCCCTCCACGGTATTTGAACATTACTCATGATAAAAAAAACCACCACTAATTATATATTAATAATATAACGAGACCCAAAATAACTATTTAAATTTACATATAGCCTTTCAATCTAGTAGTCCTTTGATAATTTATTTTGAAAAATAAAAACTCAAAATCAAGCTCTAGGTTGAGATGGAAAAACGAATTGACGAATCAAATTTATGTCAAATCCTAAACAAAACGAATGAAATTGGGGTGGATTCTGATGGACATTAAAAAGTGTACATTTAATAAAAGAGAAACTAATTATTTTACACTTATAATTTCATTAATCCCCTTAATTTAACACATTTGAAAAATAATAATTAAATTTATTTTTATTGTGATTTTTATTTATTATGTAGGTGAAATAATACATTGGATGCATAACTAGAAAAATGGATGTGACATTTGGATTTTGGAGGCCGGAAACTTGAAAGAGCGTTCTAACAGTGTACAATTTCGAAAATTTCAACTTTGCGCAATTTTCGTAATTTGGCAATAACTTTTTACTCCGATGTCAAATTAAGCCGATTCTAGTTCCAAATGAAAGAAGACTCAAATATTTACAACTTTGATGTTTACAAGATTTTCTAGTTCTGAGGTTTTCAAGGTCGAAATTGGTGAAGACATCAATATATGTTGTATGTAATTTTAATTATTAGAAAATAAAGTAAAAAATAAAAAATAAAGTAAAATATAAAAAAAGTAATAGTTGAAATGTCATAATCCACTTTAGGTGGATTCATGTTTGCAAAATTATCAACAAAAAATCAAAAAAAGTAAAAAAAGGAAAAAGAAAAAAATAAATTAGTAAAAGTTTGTTGTTCGTATTTGATTTGGAAAGTTGTAATTAATAATTGATAGATGAACACTTCTACTATAAATAAAGGCGCTCACATTTCATTTTTCTTTATGTTTTCTTTCAAAGTTCTCTTGTAAAATTTGGGAGAGAGTATCTTATGTGTTTTATTTTTTAAGATTTCTTGTAATTTTTTTTTCTTTCGGTAATAAAATTATGCATATTTTTCTTAAATTACGAGTAGCTGATTTCATTCTATTGGGATAAAGTGTGAAACTCTTAATATGAGAATACAACTTAATATTATTAATATTATAATATATAAATTGTAATATGAATAAATAATTTAAATATGAATTAATTATTGACAAACTTTGCTATCGTCTATATGGCTTGTTTTATTTTTTTAGCATAATTGAGTACCTAACTGGACTTATTATAAACAAATGTTATCACTGTTTTTATGGCTGGTTTTATATGTTTTTGCATAATTAATTTCTGAAGTAAATTAACTGGGTAATAATAACAATTTATATATTATAAAAAATAAGATTTCTCTATATTTGAAACATTAAGAGTGGATCTCATAACCCTAACATTTTAATTTATTATTTTAGTTCAATTTAAAATTTTCCATCACTTCAAACAAATCTAATATTTTTATTTCACTTGAATTGTTATTCTGTTTTACTAAATTTATTCCCTGTGGATCGACCCCGGACTTACCGAATTATTTTATTACTTCGGCACTCTTATACTTGGGAGTAAAGAACCACTTTTTGAGCGTGTTAGATTCGTATTCGGTTTGTTTATTAAACGACTCATAATATCCTGATTCCTATTCTATTCATTTAATAAACAAATCCTAAATGAATAGCAGTTTAGTCCTGAATGATTCACGACATAAATTATTGTAATTTATTTATATTAATTCTTCAAAAATATACACGTACAAAATACAAAATACATAATTAATATATTTACTAAAAATGACCCACTAAATATAAACAATATTATTTTTATATAGTAATTGACAATAACTTCTCAAACCCTAATTAAAAAATAGCGACCACTAATAAAAGAAAAGAAATAAATGAATCAATAAGTTCAAATGCATATTCGATTCGTTTAATAATAGAATTGAATTGATTCATTTATTAAACGAGTGACATCTTTAATATGAATCGAATCGGGATCTTCCTAAGTATCAGCTCAGCCCGCCTAAATATTATATGTTTTGGGCACATACCCATCACAACAAGTCTATTAGATTAGTAAAACTCATAGCATATAATCATTTTCACTAGAGCTATGGGATATTACGTTTTCTCCCTATTAGATTAGAGAAACCATGATTTATGAATTAATCCATAATCCACCTTACCAACGAGGTGGGATGTTTGATAAAACTTGAAGTGGTTATCACTTTCATATGGTTGAAATTGTACATCAAAATGCTATAATTAATTATAAATACAAATTCTACCTTTTTTGCAAAGTAGTAACAAACAGATGGATACATGAAACAAAACATCATATTCACGAATATATTTACAAAAAGAAAGTAATTAATTACAAGGACGACTTTTGGGCATTCAAACAAGGAAGATCATTTTTAAAGAAAAATAAAAAGTTGGTATGGAGACTTAGTGGTGTTGGGTTTAAAAGGCAAAGTCAAAGCACTGAACTGAAAACATTAAAGGATGGTTGACAAAAAGAACAAATGAAGTTGTCACAATGGAAGATGAAGGTTTGTCAATGGTGACTAGGGTTTGCATAAGGAGTGACGTCAAAAATTTCAGAGTGAGTAAAAGTCAATCAAAGTCATGATATGATGGATAGTATTGATATCGGACTTGAATTTGATATTGAACTGAACTATGTATTGAGTTTTTTTTTTTTTTTTTTTATATAAATTGTGATCGATAATTATTAGATAAAAATTTATAAATAATTAAATCTTAACGGTCCATTTTTATATATTTAAGCGTGTTAGAAAATTATAAGAAGTTGAATACAAAAAATATCAATACTAAATCCAAATTCTTCGATATCATTCGAGTTGATTTCATGTCCGCATTGAAATTTAGTTTGTGCAAGGCTTTTCATTGATGAGAATTGGCTGTAAGAAAATTGAACTCATTTGTTTTTTGTTTATTATTGTTGTTGTTGTTGTTGTTATTGTTGTTATAATATTATTATTAGTTCCATGTGTGTTGGCAACTTCAGTAACAAAACAAGTTCAATGGAGTTGTAATGAGGGTTGAATATCTCAGAGCAATTGGACAAGTATTTGGACAACAGCAGATGGAGATATCATAGCAATATTCACTCTTTTGCATATTTCAGATGATTTAGAGATCCAATTGACATGAGGTCAGTGTCATTGGAAAGTAAACTCGAAAACGATCACGTACATATAAAGTAACACATGATTTGAACAAGAGACGAGAAAATTACAAGCGTTATAAGTTGCACATCAAAACCAGTCCGTGACTTGCGTTCGTCTGAGAGTTCTAACGCCCGGAGGCAGAAAATTTGTGTTTGAGGCACGTTTAAGGGCTTTCGAACGCCCATGCGTAAGTGGGTTATTTTGGAAGCGTTTTAAGCCAATTTTATACAAGGAAAATCTTATTTTTGCCCTACCTATTAAAAAAAACACTTAGCCACTTTACTAAGGGGAAGAAACACTATTTTGGGAGTCATCATATACTTTGTTTCTTCCTTCTTGACAATCAAGCTAGAAGACTTCATTGATTCCATTGTCTTCTTTGTTTTGGTAAGATTGTTCTTTGGTAACCATCAACACAAAAACACAATCTTCACCAAATATCCTAAGACTTCAGAGTTCTAAATGAGGAAGATTGACAGTTAAAGTTCTGGCATTGGAAGTTCGCATGGTTGATCCACTCAGAGACTTCAGATGTTTTGAAAAACGCCTATTGGTGCGGGTTCAATGAGTTCTTTGGGTTATTACAGTCTAGAGGTATTAGAATCGGCATAATTACTGCCATAGGTTTTATACCATCACTGTAAGTTTTCTCGTTGGAATGGATTTCGGCTAGTAGCCTAGATACCCAGAGTGATTTTTTACTCGCACGAGTTTTCCACTTCGTTAACAAAATTATTGGTGTTGATTTTATTTTTCTGCTTTCATTTATTTGCATTGATTTATAATTATTAGATTTAAAGGTGTTTGATGATTTTGTTAATCCATAGATTGTGCATTAAAAATTTAATTTTAAATGAATGTAATTAAAATTAAAAATATATATTAGTTTAAAAATATATTTTTTAATAAAAATATACGGGCCTGAACTTTTTTGTAAAACCAGGCTTGAGCTCGGCCCTATTTTTCGCCATTTCGGGTTAGGCAAAAATTTGTTACCTCTAATCATGGATTGAATAAAAATGGGGATAGATAAGAGGCTCTGGGATTAACACGAGGTAGTAGGTATGAATTGCATCGCATGGATACAAACTATGCATATGTCTTGTAATGAAAGACAATTATCAATTAACTTTGTTAGTCACATTTGATTGCTCTGTTCAATGATTCCTTCTTTTTTTTTTTTTTTTTCTTTTTTTTTTTTTAATATATATTACAAATCTACAGATATATAACGATATGAAATATATTGGGATACTAAATATATATATATATTTGTATGACATCCCAAAAAACTACATTTATTGGAGACGAATTTTGTCTCCATATATACTAGAAATATATCTACTCTCATTAACATTCGGAGAGACATATATGCTCATATTTATAAATAGAGCCCAAGTGACTCAACATGGTCACGTTCAAAAACATCTATTTATATATAAAAATTAAATATTTTTAAGTCTCGCTATCCCGTTACATGGTAGCTCATTATTAAATTTTATTAAATTATAATTAAATTAATAAATATATTACAATACAATACATTAAATTATAAAATTAAAATATATTTCAAATTAGTTTTATTATTAAAAATTAAAATAAGAAATATATTATAAAATAAAAATATAATCTCCTATTAAAATAAGAAACCTATTAATTTAATATATGTCAAATTCTTTACAATAAAATTTTTATTATTAAATTATGTAATTATAAAATTAAAATATCTCTAAAATTAATTTTTTGTTATAAAATTATTATAATAATAAAATTATTATAATATAAAAAGATGTTATGCATACTCTCTCTCTGGAACTTACACTTATTTCCTTATTTTTCAAGTAAATGAGTTTTTGATGGTTTTTACACACACACATGTTTTGGATGTGTAAAATCTGTTGCTTGTAATTTTTATGGCCCTTGGCTGCCTTCTAGTATTGCCTAAAATCAACAAAACAACAAAAATAAAAATAAAAATCTTACGTCGTTTAGTTTAAACAAATTCTAAAATTAAAACCTAATATAGAAGCTAAAATTAAGAAATCAAGCAGTGAAAATGAAAATTAGAAACATTAAAATTTGTTGCTATAAACTTGTTGACGAGTGATTTTCGTCTCAGGGACAATATAGGGATAGTGTTCTCAGGATAATCATCCTTCAACTGTGAATTTATTTGGTTATGAGGGACCAAAAATAAATTTAGCGAAAGAACAAGAGAAACCAAAGAAAATCGAAATGAGAAGATTTAACGTGGTTCGGTGGATCTCGTCCAACCTACGTCAACGGTTAGAATGAGGGACGGGGTTCTTTTATTACTATACCAAGCTCGGCCGACCTCTTTTAACAAAGATCTAATCGAAACCGAGCAGGTTGTCATTTGACTATTTTCTTACAAGTTGCGTTCAAAGGAAAAACTTTTGTAACCTTTACAAATGTGATTAAACTTCCTTTATATACTACTCAATATGGGATACTATTCCCGTATTGTTTTGTCGTCAGCCTATAAGATTTGCAGATTTGTAGACCTCCAGTGATTTGACGGATTCTCTTCCCCATGCTGCCATCGCCGAATGCAGAATCCTCCCTATGAATTTCTGTCACATCATGCAGTAAAAGAACATTGTCAGACCATTTTCATTTAATGATGACAGCTTGTCTGATCTTTGGACGTGAGAGTTTTGGGAAGGAAAAATCCGGTTGCCATAATCCCACTTCGGTCTCCTAGGGGGTCGGTCAGATAATGAACTAAATTGCTCTCGCTATTTTCGACCCGACCAAAAATACCCCGAGCCATCATCTTGATCCTAGGAGAGGGCAAATATGAACTGATCTGTTGGACCATTGTGGTCGGTCTCGGATCTGCTCTGCTGTGGTCGGTTCCTATGGGCCAATTCGTACTGCGTCCTTTGAATGAGGGGATTTTCCATTTTTTGTCCTTATCGAACTGTTCACAAGTCTTAGCTACAAAATCCTCATCGACATCCGTCCCCTAGTTCTCGGTTCCAACAAGTATACGAGTTGGTGTCGGGAACTACACAAATCAGAGATATGTTGATCAACTGTCAGGTGGTTGGTCCTCGGGATTGTACAAAAGACTACCCAAGTGCCAAATCAGGCCATCCTTCATGTCTTAGCACGTCCTGTCTTCCAGCCAGTGTCAGGCATTTGGTGGGACGCGACCCGACCAATTTGAGTATGGCTTTGAGGTGATAATTTGTCTATGAGCTGAGATCAAAATGCATTCGATGAGACGTAACCCGACCCCGTGCTGATGAAATAAGATGGCCTCAGCGGAATGAATCCAGCCCAGAGCTGAATGGAACAAGATAGCCTCAACAGAGGAATCTGTCCGAGACCTTCCAAACACAATTTTGAACCTTACAGATTTCATGTCCGGCTAACCAGGCTTACGGATACGCCGATCCGGTCGCGGTCCCAGGTCCCACGGGTGACAATGGACCACCCCGTAGTTCCTTCCATGGGCGTGTTAGACAATTATGACCCATAGCGTCACCGTTTGTAAAAGACATTGTGTTTTGTACAAAATTGACTATGTAATATTGAAATTGCCTTTTATCATTTCGTAATTCATTTACTATTACATATAAATGGTAAAAGTCCATATGATTAGTTCCGGATTGAGATGATATGAGACAGTATCAATCCATAAAGGTTTAATCATTAAATATCCCTAGTCGTAGTATTATCGAGACTGGACATCGATAATGCGGAATAGACTAGTATTGCACTTGTGCGCGTTGTGAGAGCATAACGGCACAGTTCTCATATGTTTAAGTATAGGATACTTATGCAAGTGCGATAGGAGGTTGTGTTTTACCGATGGTACGGAAAACAGCTTCGCTCTGGATAGACCCCGCGGAATCCCATTGGTAGTATGTATATGTGTCTACGGGAGTCCGCGTCAGGGTAGATGTATTTGGTCTTAACCTGAGACTTACATCGCTAATACTTGCGACAATCGGTAAACTTTGGTTTTGGTCGTCCAGGGCTTTAACAGGTTCTGTGTACGCCTCTATTGGGTTTATCGAGAATCGTAGTGTATTGGATGTGATGTCAAGACGGAAGTGTCACTCCAGACATATGGAGATGATGATCACGCAGGGATTCATAACTCGTTCTCTATTGTGTTGCAACCATCGGGATAATGTGACAAGGTCATGATTATCCGATTCAAAGAGACTAGTTGTTTGATATCCGATATGTGCTTCGTACGGGGCAGACACTATTCCAGCCCCAGGCCTAGCACGTGACATCTGATACTGGATCGAAATACGAGATACTAGGTATTCTACGTCTGACATAGATTATATATTCCAGTAAGAATATTTCTGGAGAATTGGGTAGGCACGGTGCTTTGCTAGAAGCCAACCATGTCTTGTAAATCGGTAAGCACGTAGTACGAGGTACTCGCTTTATCGGATAGTCCGATAACCGGATTTACTGCCAACATATCCAGAGATCTCTTGGGTCGCTTCCCAAGGATTCACCGATGACAGTTGACTTAAATTGGAATTAATCTGGGATTAATTAAGAGAGAGAAAATTAATCTGGGATTAATATGGGCTTTGTTTAATCTGGGATTAAAAGTGTACAGTGGCGAAAGAACGCGATTAATTTGGAATTAATCGGTAAAATAAATTTAATAGTTAAATTTGATTTTTCTATTTAATTTATTCAAATGGGCTAAAATTAATATATCGGATATATTAAAATGGATTGGATTTCATTACGAGATTAAAGTCGGACTTTAATGCGAACGAACGAATTAATTTAGAATTAGTTCGTGAACGACGTTCGTAATATATTTGCGAGGCATCGTTATTTAATTAAATTAGATTTAATTATTTAGCGACGAAGGATCGTTTAATCGGATTAAACGGAACCGAGCCGCGGCAAATGCCCGTAGAGATATTTGAATTTCGGATTCAAATATTTGGAGCCAATGTGGTAGGTGTTCCCACCACACAAACCTTGTTTTTACTTTTTAGAAACCATTTACCAATCTCTACCTTGTTTAGGGTAAAAGGTGAAATGGTTTCACTTTTGGTGAAAACAAAAGGGGATTCTCACACACTTTTGGCCATGACACATTGCACAAAAAAATTGAAAACCCTAGACACTTGGAGTGGCTTGGCCGAAACTTCTACTACTCTTCTCTCTTTGATTTGTTTTTCAAATCAACAAAAGCTAGCACTTTGGAAGTGAACAAAGGTGATAGGGAAACTCCTCAATAGCTTGGAATCATCATAAAGCTTGGATTCATCCTAAAGCTTGGATCTTGGAGATCCAAGATCTCAAAAATTTTAAAAGCTCCAACACTCATTGTAAGTATATTCCGCACCTTATAATGATCAACTCTTATATTATGCATGCTTATTAGATCCTTATAATGTTCTAGGAACACTAACAATGGTATCATGAGCCTAATTTGAGCATGATAATTTTAGGGTTCTTGAATCTTAAAATTTGGGGTTTTTTGATTTTGGGCATGATTTTTTGAAATTGATGCTTTGAGTATGTTTACAACATGATAACTTAGGGTTATGCATGATTAGATTTCAAATAAATCAAAAGCAACAAAAAATAAAAAAATGTTAGGGTGGCCGAATACATGTAGGCTTTGCACTGCAGTTTTTTGTTTTTTGTAACATGAAATAATGTGTTTGGATGCATGTTTAAATGATGATAGTTGGTTTAATATGATTAGAATCAATGTCTATAATGTTCATGTTAAAATCTAAGTGCATGTTGAGCATGAAATGATGATCTTAGGCTTCAATATGTCTCAAGCATGCAATGATGTGTTTATGGCTTGATTTTATGTTAAGCATGAATTATTAGTTTAAGCATGATTAATTAAGTTAATTAATATTTTGGAAATATTGAGTTTAATTAATTAATTATGGCTAATACACTTTAATTAAAATAATTGTGATATTTGGAATATTATAATTATGTAAATATGCCTTTAAAATTGAATTGGGCTAAAAGTGTGTATTTGGGCCTAATGGGCTTGGTTTGACCAAGTTTGGTTTTGGACTTTTGGATTGGATCCAATTGGGCCCAAAACCAATTCCATGAAGTCCAAATACATCACTTGCCCTTTAAAGTATTTGATTGGGCCTAATGGGCCTAAATTGATTTGATGGCAATAGGGTGATTCCTATTGGGCCTTGGCATTTTGGGTTTGATCCATTATGGCCAAAGCCCATGCCTTAAGAATCAATTAAAAGCCCATTGGACTTTAATTAAAAAGACATTGGATGTTATTGGGCCTTTGAGACCCATCAAGATTGGATTTGGAATCCAAGTCTTTAAGGCAACTATGTAAGTGTAAATATTTAATTTGGAATTAAATAAGAATTAGTATTGAATACAAATAAATTGGATTTAAGTTGTAGTTCGATATAATTCAAGAATACGTACTCAAAAGTATTTATTCTCAAACGAGTTGGACTCGCGCAAATCAAATCATTGTTTGAACATTGGATGGTCATTAATCAAAGATTAATTAATTGGATTAGATTGATTGTAATAAACATGTTTTGATTGAATACATAAATGTGATGTATGAATAACGTATATCGGATGGATATTAGAAGGGCAAGGGCAATTTTGGAAATTGTAATAAGTTTAGAATTTATTAAATTGGACCTGCGTGTCCAGCCTTTAATCTCATTACTCCTTGTAATTCTCTTCTCACCTATTCCCCTCAATGTATATGAGGTTTCTTTATTGTATTTTGTAAAAGGGTAGGAGTTAGAATAGTTCTAGTCGGGGAGAGGAAAGTGAGTGATTTGTTCTAGGAACAATCTGTTTAAATATCCATCCGCATATCGTTATTAATTTACTTTTGCGCCTTATGATGTTTTAGAAGCATGCTTAAGGGTGTATGATGAGACCTAATCAAAGATAATAAATTGGATGCCAATTTACGCGAAAAACCCTCAAAAAATATATTAAGCGTTTTTCCTTCCGTTGAGTGATTCTTACTCAAGATCCAAAGTTGGCATTGGCTTGTTGGCCAAAGTCAAGGCCTTTGTCAATTGAGGATGTGTTTGAATCATGAAGGTTTTGTTACATATCGGTGTCTTGTCCAAGTTGTGATTTGTTGGCCAAAGTCAAGATCACTTCTTGTCCATCGACATTGATTACGAAACTTTCCATGTCAATGGGTCCCGCTTAACTGGAATCATTAAGCTTGTTGTGCCAAAGCCAAGGCTTAGTTGATTCAGAGGAAAAAGGTTAGGAAAATATGTTTGACATATTGACATATATAAAGTATATGTGTTTCGGACTTGGATGTCCACCTACCGGATCTAGGAATTGGATGAGATCCAATTGATCTTCGAGATCTACCTAGTTAAGTTTCATACAGCTTGTTGGCCAAAGTCAAGGTTGTATGTTATTTAACGGGATCCTAGCCCACTAGGAAACTAGGTTTCCCGAGTACTCGACAGAGGGTTAGAGGCTCGCCGAAAAATAGTGGGAGGCTAGTATTGAATTTGCAATTTCATTCAGATACTTAGCTTTACGCGCTTTCAAATAATTTCGTCAATATTACTTTATTAGTTGGACTAATATATTGTTATTTTTCTATGTAACAGTTAGACTGTACCCATTATCGTTGACTAGATAGTTAGACTATCGTAGATCAAGATGACTGGCAAAGGAAATGTCCGTGATATTATCATGGGAGATAATGTCTTCAAGGGCACAAATTTTGCTGATTGGGAAATGAACCTTAGGATTGTCCTAGGTTCAGAGAGGCTGTTGTATACTATACAAAGACCTCTTGGGCCAAAACCCGGACCGACTGAGACACTTGAGCTGGAGCTTTGGAAGACTCACAGCGATGATTGTGACACAACTCAGTCCATTATGCTTGCCTCGATGACTCAGCACTTTCGCAGACAAAATAGGGACTTGGATCCTTATAATATGTTGGCAAGGTTGCAAGATCTGCATCGCTCTAACAAGAGGATGCAGAGATATGAGTTAGTCAAGAAGCTCTTTCGCTCACGCATGACAGATGGCATGTCCGTTGAGTCCCACGTGGCTCAGATGGTCGCCGACATCGATGAGCTGACCAACATGGGGATAGTCTTTGAGGCAGAGATTACTGTGGACATGGTCCTGCAATCTCTCCCCGATTCCTGGAGACAGTTCATCATTAATTATAATTTGATGAACACCAGTGATACTCTTGGAGATTTACTGTCAACTCTCAAGGAGGCTGAAAAGGAGTTTCTAAAGGGCAACAAGCGCGAGGCGCACTTTGCCTCGACATCTCATGGACCTAGGGCTGGGCCCAAGGCAACTGGAGGTGTGCGAAAGAAGAAGCATATGCAAAAGGGCAAGGCCAAAAAGTCAAAGGCTTCTGGGAAGCCAAAGGACAAATCTCAAGATGTTTGCCTACAGTGCGGCAAGCGGGGTCACTGGAAGCGTGACTGCCGCGAGTACAAGGCGCTTCAGAAGGAGATAAAGGCGGGCAAGGCACCGGCCTCAGGTATGTTTGTTATTGAGATAAACATGGCTACTTCTAGCTTTAAAAATTGGATTTTTGATTCTGGTTGTGGTACTCATATATGTACTGATGCGCAGGATCTGCAGATTAGCAGGAGACTGGCTTCAGGAGAGATTGATCTGCGTGTTGGAAACGGGACACCTGTTGCTGTTTTGGCCGTGGGCACTTTTGTTTTAGAACTGCCTTCGGGACATGTACTTAAACTATCAGACTGTTATTATGTACCTAGTTTGACTAGGAATATTATCTCTGTATCTTGTTTGACCCAATGCGGGTACACTTTTGTATTCCGAAACACTGGGTGTTTTGTTTATAAAGATGATTTTGAGATATGTTCAGCTGATGCTAATAATGGTCTTTATATTTTGAATATAAATCAATCTCAAACATATAATGTAACAAACAAAAGGCTCAAACTAAGTAACAAAGATGAGACTTACATGTGGCATTGTCGTCTGGGACACATTAACAAGACTCGCATATCCACACTTTCGAAGAGTGGGTACTTGGACGGATTTGATCCAAATTCATATGACGTCTGCGAATCTTGCTTATTAGGCAAAATGCCTAAATCACCTTTTAGCGGTAAAGGTGTACGCGCCACCGAACTGTTAGCCCTCGTTCATAGTGACGTTTGTGGGCCCATGTCTAGCCAGGCTAGAGGTGGATTCGAATACTTCGTAACCTTTACGGATGATGCATCGCGTTATGGTTATGTGTATCTTATGAGACACAAGTCGGAAACTTTTGAGAAATTCAAAGAGTTTCGACACGAAGTTGAAAAACAGACCGGCAAGAGTATAAAGACATTACGGTCGGACCGTGGTGGCGAGTACTTGAGCAATGAGTTTCTAGATTACTTGAAAGAATATGGTA
Organism: Zanthoxylum bungeanum; assembly: GCA_019454045.1. NCBI lineage: Eukaryota > Viridiplantae > Streptophyta > Magnoliopsida > Sapindales > Rutaceae > Zanthoxylum > Zanthoxylum bungeanum. The sequence continues at coordinate 49,436 of SKCR01032178.1, forward strand.
TTCTTTCACAGTGGACTCCTCCTGGAACACCGCAATTAAACGGTGTATCCGAACGGAGAAACCGAACTCTGTTGGACATGGTAAGGTCTATGATGAGTCGCACTGAGCTACCTATTTCCTTCTGGGGATATGCATTAAACAGTGCAGTTCTTATTTTGAATAAGGTTCCGTCAAAGTCTGTACAACAGACACCATATGAGATATGGACAGGAAAGAAACCGGGTTTCTCATTCCTAAAGATTTGGGGATGCTGGGCATACGTCAAACGTTTGGAAGGTACCAAACTTGAACCCAAATCGGATAAATGCCTATTCGTAGGATATCCTAGGGAAACCAAAGGATATTACTTCTATCACCCACGAGAGAACAAAGTATTTGTTGCTCTACATGCGGTTTTCCTTGAGAAGGAATTCCTAAATACAGTGGTAAGTGGGAGGAAAGTAGAACTCGATGAAAATCGGAGTGATACTGTTCCTGGCATAGAATCCTCAACGGAACAAGAACAGTCCATCCGGGATGAGACTGTACCACAATCTTCTATTACACAAGGACCGCGTAGGTCGGAGAGAGTCAGGAACCAACCTGAGAGGTATGGGTTTCTGATCTCACCTCATGTAGATATTAATCTCATTGAGGAAGACGAACCGGCTACGTATGAGGAAGCGATACAAGATATCGATTCCACTTTATGGCAAGAGGCCATGAAGTCCGAAATGGATTCCATGTACACCAACCAAGTTTGGACACTGGTTGATGCACCAGAAGGCGTAAAGCCTATTGGATGCAAATGGATCTTCAAGAAGAAGACCGACATGGAAGGCAACGTACAAACGTACAAAGCTAGGCTTGTAGCGAAGGGTTATCGTCAACGACATGGTGTCGATTACGACGAAACTTTCTCACCCGTTGCCATGATTAAATCCATTCGGATAATGCTTGCTATTGCTGCATATTTCGATTACGAGATATGGCAGATGGACGTTAAAACCGCTTTCCTTAACGGAAACCTTTTGGAGGATGTTTATATGCAACAGCCTGACGGTTTTATCGTGCCTAAACTTGCAAACAAGGTTTGTAAGTTAAATCGGTCCATTTATGGACTGAAGCAAGCATCGCGGTCATGGAACCAACGTTTTGATGAGATCATAAAAGAATATGATTTCATTCAAAACGAGGATGATCCTTGTGTATATAAGAAGGTTAGTGGGAGCGCACTGACATTCATTGTCCTTTATGTTGACGATGTATTGCTTATGGGCAATGACATTCCCATGTTAACATCGGTGAAAGCTTGGCTTTCATTAAAATTCTCCATGAAAGATCTGGGAGAAGCAGCCTTTATTCTAGGAATAAAGATCTACAGGGATAGATCTAGAAAGCTGCTTGGACTCTCTCAGAGTACGTACATTGACAAAGTGTTGAAAAGATTCAACATGGATCAGTCCAAGAGGGGACTGTTGCCAGTGTCACATGGCATCTCTCTATCTAAGGACATGTGTCCTAAAACTCAAGATGAGAGAAATAGCATGAGTCGGATACCGTTCGCCTCGGCAGTCGGATCGATCATGTATGCCATGATATGTACTCGACCTGATGTCTCGTATGCTTTGAGCATGTGTAGTCGCTATCAGGCCGATCCAGGTGATGGTCACTGGATGGCAGTTAAGAACATCCTTAAGTATCTTAGACGAACTAAGGATGCTTTCTTGATTTATGGAGATGGAGAACTTGAGGTAACTGGGTATACCGATGCAAGTTTCCAAACCGATAAAGACGACTCTAAGTCGCAATCCGGGTACATATTTTGTTTGAACAACGGAGCAGTAAGCTGGAAATCTTCCAAGCAAGAGACTGTTGCCGATTCAACAACAGAAGCGGAGTATATTGCTGCATCTGAAGCAGCAAAAGAGGCAGTTTGGATCCGTAAATTCCTAATTGGATTAGGAGTAGTTCCGTTAGCAGCTGAGCCCGTTCCATTATTGTGTGACAATAACGGGGCTATAGCGCAGGCTAAGGAACCACGGTCTCATCAACGATCCAAGCATGTTCTTCGACGTTTCCATCTGATTCGTGAGATCATACATCGTGGCGATGTGAAGATCGAGAAGGTCGCATCAGATGACAACATTGCAGACCCGCTGACGAAAGCTATTTCACAGCAAAAGTTTGAGAACACATACATAGTTCAGGTGTTAGATGCTTGAGTGACTGGCTATAGGCCAAGTGGGAGATTGTTAGACAATTATGACCCATAGCGTCACTGTTTGTAAAAGACATTGTGTTTTGTACAAAATTGACTATGTAATATTGAAATTGCCTTTTATCATTTCGTAATTCATTTACTATTACATATAAATGGTAAAAGTCCATATGATTAGTTCCGGATTGAGATGATATGAGACAGTATCAATCCATAAAGGTTTAATCATTAAATATCCCTAGTCGTAGTATTATCGAGACTGGACATCGATAATGCGGAATAGACTAGTATTGCACTTGTGCGCGTTGTGAGAGCATAACGGCACAGTTCTCATATGTTTAAGTATAGATACTTATGCAAGTGCGATAGGAGGTTGTGTTTTACCGATGGTACGGAAAACAGCTTCGCTCTGGATAGACCCCGCGGAATCCCATTGGTAGTATGTATATGTGTCTACGGGAGTCCGCGTCAGGGTAGATGTATTTGGTCTTAACCTGAGACTTACATCGCTAATACTTGCGACAATCGGTAAACTTTGGTTTTGGTCGTCCAGGGCTTTAACAGGTTCTGTGTACGCCTCTATTGGGTTTATCGAGAATCGTAGTGTATTGGATGTGATGTCAAGACGGAAGTGTCACTCCAGACATATGGAGATGATGATCACGCAGGGATTCATAACTCGTTCTCTATTGTGTTGCAACCATCGGGATAATGTGACAAGGTCATGATTATCCGATTCAAAGAGACTAGTTGTTTGATATCCGATATGTGCTTCGTACGGGGCAGACACTATTCCAGCCCCAGGCCTAGCACGTGACATCTGATACTGGATCGAAATACGAGATACTAGGTATTCTACGTCTGACATAGATTATATATTCCAGTAAGAATATTTCTGGAGAATTGGGTAGGCACGGTGCTTTGCTAGAAGCCAACCATGTCTTGTAAATCGGTAAGCACGTAGTACGAGGTACTCGCTTTATCGGATAGTCCGATAACCGGATTTACTGCCAACATATCCAGAGATCTCTTGGGTCGCTTCCCAAGGATTCACCGATGACAGTTGACTTAAATTGGAATTAATCTGGGATTAATTAAGAGAGAGAAAATTAATCTGGGATTAATATGGGCTTTGTTTAATCTGGGATTAAAAGTGTACAGTGGCGAAAGAACGCGATTAATTTAGAATTAATCGGTAAAATAAATTTAATAGTTAAATTTGATTTTTCTATTTAATTTATTCAAATGGGCAAAATTAATATATCGGATATATTAAAATGAATTGGATTTCATTACGAGATTAAAGTCGGACTTTAATGCGAACGAACGAATTAATTTAGAATTAGTTCGTAAACGACGTTCGTATATATATTTGCGAGGCATCGTTATTTAATTAAATTAGATTTAATTATTTAGCGACGAAGGTTCGTTTAATCGGATTAAACGGAACCGAGCCGCGGCAAATGCCCGTAGAGATATTTGAATTTCAGATTCAAATTTTTGGAGCCAAGTGTGGTAGGTTTTCCCACCACACAACTACCTTGTTTTTACTTTTTAGAAACCATTTACCAAACCTACCAAGATTAGGGTAAAAGGTGAAAAGGTTTTACTAAAAGGTGAAAAACAAAAGGGGTATCTCTACACACTTTTGCCATGACATTCATTGCATAAAAAAATTGAAAACCCTAGACACTTGGAGTGCCTTGGCCGAAACTTCTACTACTCTTCTCTCTTTGATTTGTTTTTCAAATCAACAAAAGCTAGCACTTTGGAAGTGAACAAAGGTGATAGAAACTCCTCAATAGCTTGGAATCATCATAAAGCTTGGATTCATCCTAAAGCTTGGATCTTGGAGATCCAAGATCTCAAAAATTTTTAAAAGCTCCAACACTCATTGTAAGTATATTCCGCACCTTATAATGATCAACTCTTATATTATGCATGCTTATTAGATCCTTATAATGTTCTAGGAACACTAACAGGGCGGTACCCAACGGGACTCACCAGCCAACTCGTAGGGGAAGAAACCTTCATAGGTCCGGTTTACCCGAGACTCTTACAATCAAGGGCGCCATTCGGCCAACTCAAGCCAAGTGGTCTGATGGTACTAAACGGAACTCACCAGCCGACTTGTAGGGGGAGAAACGTCCTAGGTCCTGTTTACCTGAGACTCCGGCAATCAAGGGGGCGCCATTCGACCAACCCAAGCTAGGTGGTCTGATGGTACTCAACGGGACTCACCAGCCGACTCGTTTAGCGGGAGAAACATCCATAGGTCCGATTTACCCGAGACTCCAGCAATCAAGGGCGCCATTCGGCCAACCCAAGCTAAGTGTTCTGATGATACTCAACGGGACTCACCAGCCGACTCGTAGGGGGGAGAACGTCCCTAAGTCCGATTTACCCGAGCTATTCCTCAAATGTGCGATGCACGAGGTAGTAACACTCTGGCCTTGGGGTTTGATAATGACACCCAGGAGTGGCGCGTTCTCGATCCTCAAAGTTGAAAGGAACCAGGTCGGAAAATTTCTACCCGGGGATTTGATAATGACACCTGAGAGAGGCGTGCCACGGGCTTGGTTCCAGAGGCTTTTGCATATTTCCGTGTTCCAGGTTAGCAAACTGACCATCGACAGAGGCTTTTCCATATCTTCGTGTTCCAGGTTAGCAAACTGACTTATTACACATATATAAGAGAATCAATTCATCTTTAGGACAATATTGTGTGGAATCACAATCCTAGATCTTTGTGTCTTTTATTTATTTTTCTTAGTATTTTATTTTATTTATTTTATTTAAGCAAATCAACATTCAACCAACCAAAAGCAATCATTCTCTTCTCCCTTAATTAGATACTTGTAAATAAATAGTATCAATAATTAATAACAACAGTAGGAATTAAGTCCTCGTAGGATCGATATTTTTATACTACTAGAATGATACGTGCGCTTGCGTTATACGCGTGTGATTACGCCAGCTAGATTCAGATAATTTACATGATCAATACCTAAAATAATATTAATTTTTTTGTTATAATATGAAATTATAGTCAAAGATCTTATTTTGGTGGCCATAAGGTACGCCTGCTGTATATCAAGAGATCATGTCAGTTTAAAGTAAGTGATAATTATTAGCAAAGTGATGAAAGAGAAAGTTAAGTTATGAATTACCTTTATTTGGAGGTGTCCCACTCTTTAGACGACCTTATCAGGGGAGATGGTTTCGAATGACAAGGCCATGTTGATGTCCACTTATTGAGCCAAATAGTTGATGGTCGGCAAGAGGTGAGCTATGCTTCCCTTCACATTCTCCAGGAAGTCCTCCACCCCCAACATTACGACCGCTCCCTTCTCTGAAGTAGAAGCAGTCAGAACTTTGCTTCTCCTGGCCTTGGCCTTTTTCCGAGGGCCCTCGCTTCTCTCTTCTCAGGTTGATCTTGATCGTCAGATTGAAGTAAGAATGAAGGACTTAGGTTAGAGTCACGAGCTCAGTTGATCACAGTTGTCCAAGTCTTAGCGAGTGAATCATGGATAGGCGAAACTTGGCATGTTGGGGAGACGAAACAAAAATGATTTGAGGGAAAACACGATTACATTTTCCTATGGGTGATTCAGAAACCCTAGGAAAACCTTTTCAACTGACGGTGAAAGAAAGACAATTATCACCAAAAGGGAATCTTTTTCGATATATGGAGCAACTTGACCCGCAATATAGAGATTTAGGGGGAACTGAGGCTATATGAAGTTTTCAAAAGCTAACAATTCGAGGACGTTGGGTCGGTCTGCACCACCATCTTTTATAAAGATCCCACCATCAAATCATTAACTCATTGATACCGAGAACAATGAGCAAATATTGATGGTAATTTTTCACCTTGATAAAGGTTCAAATTCCGAGGAGGGGCATAATGAGTATTGTAATTAGCCAAAATGGATAATAAAGGCCCAAAGGCCTGGAGACACAGACAGAGTTTGATAGAAGGACCAGACCCTTTATACAGAGCAGTTCGCCCAAATGGGGGAGCGTGTTAGGGATAAAGTGAGTTACTATACCAACCCGACCTAATGAAGGAAATATGGATTTTGGGTTATCAGAGAATTTATTGAACCCAACCTGATGATATCCATGTATGCTGACCCGACCTAGTTGAGAAAGCTAAAGGGAACTTTGACAAGTATCATTTGCCTCGGTATGCCAACTCGAGGAACGAAGATGAGATCACATGCTAATCTGTATTTAAGTTATATGACGTATGCCCTATCTGAGAGTTTGAGTTTATAGAAGGTTAATGATGATAGAAATTGATTAGTGACTCTCAAGTAAGGATGGCAGTGGGTAGGGTATGCTGTGAGTTTGCCATTACCAAACCCGCACCCGCATATGTAAATAAATTACCAAAATCGCACCATACCTGTTGTGGGTTTTAATTTTTATTACCAAACCCGCATTGGTACCCAACAGATTTTTTACGGGTTTTTAAAATATTGAATTACTTTGTGTTCTTAATAATATAATTTTTTTAATTAAATAATTTATTTTTAATTACTAGCTGTAGTTTTCACATTTGTTTTTCATTTGACATATACAACATGCAATGTATGTATATACAGTACATAGATAGCATAATGTATGAAAGACTCAGTACCATATGTTTATTTTTTCATATAAACATAACTAAAACAAGTTCTTCCCTTTAAAATTATAATGATCTAAATTAGCCAACTCAATCGACAATAAGCTAAAAAGTAATCACCAACCTTTGGTCATATTTTTTATGCTAAGTGTAATAAAAGTGATGCTTACAAGGCTCAAGTGGTGTAAGTGTAACGAAGAAGCATGAAAGCTACTGAAGTTGCAGCAAACACTAGCTTATTTTGCTCCTCTCCCGTTTCTGATCATGTGAATTTAATCCAAATTTTTGTATTATAATTTTATTAACAAGTGTGATTAAAAAAAATAATAATAATAGTCATGCAAAAAATCTTTAGTTGGGCAGGTTGCGGGCTGCGGCTGAGTGGGAGTGTGGAACTGTGGATTAATGTTTTAGGTTTAGATTTTGTTAGTTGTTTTTATATGAAGGTTTTTTTTATATTGTCCTAAAAATTTTAATTAATAAAAAATAATATTACAGGTATGTGGATACCCGAAGCGGATATCCGCATTTTTTTCTTAAATACCAAACCCGCACAGCACCCACATCGGGTTTTACTTTAAATTACCAAACCCGCACCGTACCCATTAATATATTTACCAAATCCTACCCATTGCGGGCGGGTTTTTGTGAGTTTGCAGGTAAAATTGTCATCCATACTCTCAAGGGAAGAAGAATGCCAGCTATTCATAGGACAAAACAGTGCCAGAGCAGTTGAATCATAGGCTGTCGCATCAACAAAGTGTGTAGTGGTGATTAAGAGGTTGTAATGATGAATTTCTGCTGACAATGGTGGTTGACCCAATGGCAGTACAACTATTTGTTGAGTGGTTGGGGAAACAACACGGGGGCAATAATGGTATGACAATGATGACTGCCATCATGGTTGGTATAATGTGGATTTGAGAGCCTATATAAAGGGGGTGAAGTCTCAGATTCAAGGGTAAGCAAATTTGGCATCTCATAACTTAGGGAGAAGTTGAGAGATAAAGAGTTAGTGATAGAGAGAGAAAGTAGGTCATCACCCGACCACCTGAGAGATTTGTTCTAAGATTGTTCTAAGACTCGAGGGGCTTATTTTTGTATTCTTGTATTCCTATCCTCCATTTGTAGCTCGGATCGTTCTTGATCCCGAGCAAGTAATAAAATACACTTCATTTCTCCCGTGGGCATAGGTTGAAGTCACTCTTTATCGAATCATGTAAATCTTTATCTCTATGTTTTTCTTATATGCTTGCTAAATTTACTTTTAGTTCTCTACCAACCAAACAAATTCATGGCTGATGAAAGGTTTATTCGAGGGGTTAATTTCTCATATTATAATTCGAATGAAAGCCAGCAATCAACAACTAATATGATAATAAAAGTTAAAAATCACAAGACTTGATTTTAAAAGTAAAGCAAATTACACAAAAATTTCACGTGGAAGGAAATCCTAAAAGCAAGTGGTTTGTATGTCTTGAATTTGAGTGTAATAGTTTTGTTCAATGATAAGTGGCAACAAACATTGTGTTTTATTAGTCAATGTGATAAAAACGAAAATCTTGGAATAAAGTTAAAAAGAAAATAAAAATTCGAGAAAAACGTACCTTAATTCGAAAAAGAATAGAAAAATTTGTCAAACCTTGGTAAATAGAAGATTCCACAATGAACTTTTTATTATTGTTAATTGTGTTTATTTTTTATAATTTATGAATCCATGAATTCTTTGTTTTAAAATAAAATCCAAACATGTAATTTATTAATAAAGTGAGATTTCAAATGAATTTTTTAACTTTTTAAAATCCTTCCAAATCTTACAGTTAATGAAATCCTTTAAAATCAATGAATTTTTTTACTACCATCATATTTTAATGAATTTTTAAAACCATAATCGAATACCTCAAGATTTTAACAATCGAATACCTTAATATTTGAATTTTTTTTTTAAATCCTAACTGAATATTCATAAACTTTTAAAATACAAAATAATTATAGTATAACCTCTATGTTGGTGTTGATTCTAAATTCAACACTCAAAGGGTATAGCTGATAACATAGAAGAATATGTGGTAGATAGTTACAGTTTACAAAAGCTTAAGAGGTCAAAGTGATAAAAACCAAGTTTGTTACTGGGAGGGAAATTCGGTTATAAGCATCGACTGGTTTTATTGACCAAAAACAGAATATAAAAGGCTGGTGGTCTCGCATCCTTGGGGTGATCAATTCTCTGGATTTAATGGGTCATTAGAGCTTTGGATTGGCATTAATAAAAGCTTGTAATGAGTGCTAAACTCTTGATTCTTGGTTCATTAATAAAGGAAGAAAATGAAGTTCTTTTCTGATGATTAAAATTCTATTATTGTTACTGTTGTTTCTGGATTTTGTTCTTAGAATTCTTACTTACTGATTTCTGCTCTTGGGTCAGTATCCTTCTTGTTGCTTTGATTCTGGACACTCTATATTGAATACCCCTAAACCGCTTCTAGTAAAGGTTTACATTTAAATTTTCTCTTATATTTATTTCCATACTTGGGAAAAAAAGATAAACACAATCATTGACTGACAAGAAAACATCAGTATATGCAATAGAGAGCCAATATACATACCCACCAAATCTTCCTGTCTCAAGTTGCAGTTGCAAAAGCACTTAAGTCTGAAGTACTTGTGACTGAAGCATCATGTTTGACACTAGGCCCGACCACGGTTCGGTTTCAAACCGGAGCCGTCTGGAACCTCCGTTTCTAAAAATCAGTAGTTTCGGTTCCGAGAACAAGAATCAAAATAGGAAAAATGTAGTTCGGATCCGAACCGGAACCCGAAACAAAAAGGGTGATTATTTGGAGGCAAAATTGCCTCCAAAACGGTCATTTTTTTACTTTTGACCGTTGGAGGCAAAAATCACTTTTGACTAATTTCAGCCAATGGTCAATTTTTTTTTTATTTAATTAAATTATTTATATTTTTCCTATAAATATCTATGTTCTCTCAATTATTTTCTCAACAATAATTTTCATAAATCTCAATTCTATTCTCTCAGTTTCTATTTACAATTCGATTCTCTCAATTTCTTTTCAATTTCTCTATATTATTATTTTAATTCTCAAATACTATCTAAATTTCTCATTATTAGTTTATTAAAAAATTACAAAAATTTCAAGCGCAAGTCAGAATCCAGTGGCGGTGCCAATTGGGGCCTAGGAGGGGCTTCAGCCCCTGCTGGACCAAGAAAAAAATATAATTATTTTTTTATAAATAAATTATTATTATTTGATTTAACATAAAAGACCCTTCTAAAATTTCAAAACTTTAAAATATCAAATCTTAAAGTAAAATATTTTTATTTTCTACTTTTTATTTTTGTTAATTTTCTTGGTCACCACTTTAAATCAATCAACCAACTATTCAGTCAGAGGGGTCCCAAAATTTTATCCAAAATCTAAACAAATGTTAAATTTTATGTGTAATAACTTTTTATACTTTTTATTGTTTATGAATATGGGTCTCGTTTTAGGAACTCCCCTATGTCATCTCAAAATTTAGGACAACTCGTGAAGCCCTTGAATTTAGCAATGTTGAAATTTTTTTCTAAATATGGTGTATAAATATATATATATATATATATATATATATATAATATATATATATATATATATATATATATATATATATAAAGGGAATGAAATGATAAAATCCTTAAGTGAAAAAGACTAAACCTTTGGGTTTAAATTAAATAATATATTTTTTAATGGGAAAGAACATAACCCTTAGGTTGAAAGGACCCCATGGAGAATTATAACCCTTCAAGAATTGCCTTCATTGATAAAATGATGCGTTTTCAAAGGAAACCTTCCATGTCTATAAAAATGAGTGCTTGAATTCATTTTTTGATCATCCAAAAGAATCCAAAAACATTCATTCTAAAAAATCTGAAATATAGAAAGAGTTTTTCCCATTTTCAAGTTCAAGTTCTTGGAGAAATGAGTGTCCCTTCAACATGAAGCAACCAAGTTATTATGAGAGAATGCTAGCCACAAGCTCACAAGTAATCCTTTGAGCACCGACGCGGGGGAAATAAGTTATAAAGACAGAGACAACTCAACTTGATTCTCATTTATCATCTTCTAAATAAATTTTCAGGTTTTTCTAAGTTTCAATGTTTATGTTTTATTGAATGTATGACAATAAAAATTTGATTGAAAGTTGCATGTTAAAATTGATTAATAACACATTATAGATAACAAGCCCCTCCTGAATCAAATTTCTGGCTTCGCCACTGTCAGAATCCAACTATAAATGAGCATCTGTATGAGCATTTCTCTACTTTGTCGAACAAAATACATGTGGCTATGATATTTTCATAGTTCACTCCACAAAGGACCTACAAGAAGGTGGTAACTATATAATGAAATGCAATTACTGTCAAAGTACTTATCAATTCAAAAAAACATGGTGTGTATGGATCATTCACGAAACACATGCGATCAAAACATGAAAATCTCCTTAGAATTGACAAAACTCAATCGCAATTGGCGAGGTATGGTCAATTTTCTTGTTCTCAATTATTTAAATAAAGTGATCCTTAAAATAGAGAAGAAATGGAAAAAATGACAACAAGAGATACACCAACAAAGAATTGGAGATTTATATGATTTTAACAACAATCGAATGAACGATGACTAGAACATCCGGAAATGGCAGAGAGGATTAAGGTAAATGGGTTGTTCAAATTCAACAAAAAGGTAAGATAACTACATGGGTTTTGATTCCTCCAAATCCCAAAGGATATGTACAAATCTTATTTTTTTTAAAAAAAAATTAAGTTCAAGACCTTTAATTTAATTTTTTTAAAATTAAAACTAATTTAAAATCAAATTAACCCTTTTAATTTATTTTTTTCAAATAAAAACTGTTTTTTATTTATAAATTTACGGTTCCGAACCGAAACCGAAACCTCCGGCTCTGAACCGTATTTCTGCGGTTCCGAATCGAAATCGAAACCACAAGTTCCAATTCCGAAATCGGAACCTCACTTTCGATGTTCGGTTTCGGTTCTTCTTTTTGAGGACCCAAAACCGGCGGTTTCGGAACCGCGGCCAAGCCTATTTGAGACTATATCTATGTATGTGTATGTCTCTCATAGATGAGGAAATATCATATTAATTTCAGAAAGCAAACTAACAAGAAATGGTGCTTTTTAGAAGCATACATTGCCCTTCACTTCATCTAGAAATAACTCTCAATTTTTTTTATATAATCATGGTGAAATTACCTACAAGCACACAACACACAACACACAACACACAACACAACACTAATGAGTGAAGTTCCTGTTCTGGAATGTCAAGCCATTTGGAGTAGATGTCGGCATTATATATCCAAAAAAGGGGTGAATTGGATAATGGCCTAAATATGCGGCATTAAAAATTCTTGCCGATTTTATGCTACTAAGCTTGTAGCTTTACCAATTAAACTTATATCAATTTTCTCAATTACAATATATCACCTAAATGCAAGTTTCTAAGCAAGAATCATATATAAAATAAAACTTGCGATAAATAAAGAGTTTAGAGATAGAGAAATTGACACCGGTGATTTATAGTGGTTCGGTCAACAATGTCTATGTCCACTCCCCCAAACCACGCTTGGAAATTTCCACTAAGTTGATTCACAACTTACATCGAATTTTCTCTGGCTCACCCACAACCAAGAGTTTTGTTCACTAGATTCACTTCAAACCTTTCATAATGAGTTTTCTCAATAGGCTCACTCACAAACCTTTACAAATTATATTTTTGAGTATACTCACTCACAAAAGGATTTCACAACCTCAAGTGTTTGAATATGAAGATTAAAACAATATCACTTGGGCACTCACAAAGATAATGAAGATTCAAGATATGAGTTGCTTACCTAACAGTTCTAATCTCACTATTAATAATTAAGAGTGGCAATGGGTCGGGCTGGGCCCGGGCTTTGATAAGCCTGCCCGAGCCCGACAAGAATTTTTTTGGCCTGGGCTCGGGCCGGGCTTTATCCGGCCCGATTTTTATTAATAAAAAAATTAAATATATTTTTAATTTATTACATAAATATTTATATATATATATATAATTTATTATATAAATATAAAGAATATTTTTAAGCCCGGACCCAAGCTTAATGCAAGTTTTTTTTACCCCCGGGCCGGGCTGGCCCAGATCGGACCCGGGTTTTTTGCCATCCTTATTAATAATATGAAGGTGTAGTGTGTGAGCTTGATGTGTGAGAGTGTATGATGATGAAGATTTAGTGAACTCTTTGTTTTTTCCTTAGTAAAAATTTTATGAAGGTTCAAGAGTTAGACAAAAATAAATTTGGGGCTCAATATATAGTAAAGTGAAAACTGCCTCAAATGACCTGTGTGAGATCGGTATGTCGGTCTCAAAAGGCCGGTCTGCCAAGCATAACGACTATATTATCGTTTGAATATTCAAACCTGATACCGGATTATAGACCGATATGAAGGCCGGTATGCTGGTGGGATAACTGATATGGGGACTGGTATGGTGTATGCCGATTTTTGAGAGCATGTAGAATATTTGGTCTCACCGGTATGGACATCGGTATGATGCATGCCGATTTCAGTATCTATGCAAACCTCAGATAGATCGGTATAGTAGACCAGTATGGTCCGTGCCGATTTTCGAGACGATGCAAAGCTGCTCGAAATATAGCAGGGCACCGGTATGCCGGTGTGGTGACCGATATGCCGGTCTTAGTGTCAAAATATTATGATTTGAAGGTTATATATATTTTACACATGAACCTTATGCATCAATATGAAAGTGCATATATCCCATGAGCTTGCAAACTTAAATAAACAATTCACTTACAAAAAGAGTCATAAGCTAAGACTACACAAGAATTTCTTCATTTGTCGCTCGAGTCTTCACATACATTACTCTTCACCACCAATATTCTTCGACATCTTTTTGTAATGTCTCGCTAATGCACGTCAAAGAATTCTAGTGTTGCGTCATCAAAATCCATCTTGAGAATATGTCGCTAACAATATTTTCCTTTTTGATGATGGCAAACTTCAAAACTTGTGAAGCTTTTAGAGTTCAAATTGTTGACGATTTTGCTCCCTCTCATTGTGTGTCTTCAATATAACTATATAAAATTTAGACAAATACATTAGTACAAATTTGTTCCCCATTAATACAATGGTGATGGTAACACAAGTTTTAATCTCATTCCTATGATTTCTCCCCTTTTGACATTATCAAAAAGAATGGAGAAGCGAAAATTTAGTTCTTTAAGGTACCATTTTTTCCATACAATATGAAATTTTAACATAGATCATCAAAATAGCTCAAATTAAGCCAATATCCATGCATTTCATTTTCAACCAATAATAATCAATAGCAAAACATATTCAATGCTAAAAAAAAGGATCACATATATCATATAAACCAATAAGTCTTATATGATACTAATTGATACTAAATGAGATTAAGAATTGTGATTAAGTATATGTTGAAACCAAATGAAAAACCAATTGAAATACAATTTGTCTAATCACTAGTATGCTTCAAATTCAAGTTCAATTCATTTCAAATGAAATAAACATACATATATGAGTTGGAGAAAACGGTACCAATGTTTCCGTAAGCACAAATTTTACATATTAACGTTGCCACTTAGTGAAAAATCCACCAATCATCAAGTTCATTCATTTTTTAGGATTGCATTTGACATTCTTCTTTTTTTTGAACTCCCCATTTTTGTTGAGTCTTTGGGATGGATTTTCATTTCTCATTGATTGATCATTCCCAAAGCTCTCCCTACAATCATTTAAGTGCATTTTGGTACCCAAACTTTCTTGGGTCCATGGGGGTTAATTTTGATTCTTTGGGGAATTCATGCATTTACATTCACATTCTTGTTCATGCACTCAAATATTTTATGTCCTTTCTTATTGCATGCATGACATATGATATTTTCATTAAAAGTAACATTTGCATGAGAATTGGATTCCTTTACGAAATAGTTCTCCAAAAATTTTCTTTTGATGTAAGGCCTATATCATAATCCTTCTCTTTTGAAACCATATCTTTGGGATCCAATTTTAATATTAAAAGTTTTCCTCTCCCAAATTAAATTTTGTTACAATATTATGCAAATCTATAAACTTTTTATTCAATACAATATTTTCATTCATAATAGATTCGCAATCACACGTATTTGAGTTAGATGGCATGCTAGATATGCTATTTTCAAGTTTTACCTTTTTATCTTTTAAGTACGTGATTTCTTTTTCATGCATTTTATTTTTCTCAACAATTGATGCATGATCATTTAATATTGATGAATGTTCATTTTAATCAATTTATGCCTATTACTAAGCAAGTCATATAATTCATGCAAGTCATATAATTCATGTAATTCATTGAAAGTGTCAAGCGATTCCTTGTATTCAAGAGAGTCATGTACCTTTTCATCATCGCTTTCATTTAGATCATCAATAGTCATGAAAGCAAGATTTGTTTTCTCATATATTTCCTCATCGGATGAGCTAGAGTCGTTATCGCTCCAAGTTACCTTCATTTCTTTCCTCTTGATTTTTCCTTCGAATTTCCTCATTGGGCAATCGACAATCACATTACCCGACTTTTCACACTCATAGTAAATGATCTTATTTTTCTTGTGTTTCCGCGACCAAATTTCTTCTTTCTTTCATCCTCAAAGATCTCTATTTATATTTTTGGGATTTGAGGAACTTCTTAAACTTATCGGTCATATGTGCCAACTTATCATCACTATCTTATTTTTTATCATTAGAGTTAGCATCATCTCATTTTCTCACAATGACTTAAGGGTTATTTTCCTTTTGTTATTCTATTCTTCTTCCCTTTTGTCTATTTTGAGCTCCATCTCATATTCAAATAATTTTTCAACCAAATCATCTAATTTCAAATTATTGACATTATTTGATTCATTGATGGAGGATGTGTAAAACCTATATTCTTTAGGGAGTGATCTAAGAATTTTCTTAACTTGATCACTAGAGTCAATGTTTTTTCATAAAGCATTAAGTTGATTCACAATCATTGTGAACCTAGAAATCATATGCTCAATTTCTTCACAGACTTCCAATTTGAAGCCTTCTAACCCGCACATGAACCGGTTGATCTTTGACTGCTTCACTTAGCATGTGCCTTCATTGACCATTTCCAAAAACATCCATAATTCATATGTATTTCCAAACTCCGGAAGCTTGTTAATTTGACTTTGATCAATTGCACAAAGAAGATTGTTGAGTGACTTAGCATTTAAGAAGGCTTGCATATATTCCTCATTGGTCCATTCAAAACGTGGCTTAGGAATCTCCACACCATTGCTATCTTTTTTATTGGCATTCTTGTACCTTGTGTGATCACTTTGAAAGATTGCACATCAGTGACAAGAAAGTAGTTCAACATCATCATCTTCCAATAGCTATAGTCGGTTCCGGTGTAGAAGGGAGGTCTAGTGGTTGAAAATCCCTCAAAAATATTTGATGAGTTGCTTGTAGAGGCCATTATCGATTCTCGGATGATTAAGTCTTTGTTGAGAATACTTCGCTCGGATACCAATTGAAATTACCTACAAGCACACAACACACAACACTATATACCCAATGAGGTGAATTGGGTAATGACCTAAATATGTAAAATTAAAAATTCTTGTCGATTTTATGCTACTAAGCTTGTAACTTTACCAATTAAGCTTATGTCAATTTTCTCAATTACAATATATCACTTAAATGCAAGTTTCTAAACAAGAATCATATATAAAATAAAACTTGCGATAAATAAAGAATTTAGAGATAGAGAAATTGACACCGGTGATTTATAGTGGTTCGACCAATAATGTCTACTTCTACTCCCTCAAGCCGCACTTGAAAATTTCCACTTAATTGATTCACAACTTACACCGAATTTTCCCTGGCTCACCCGCAACCAATAGTTTTGTTCACTAGGTTCACTCCAAACCTCTCACAATGAGTTTTCTCAATAGGCTAACTCACAAACCTTTACAAATTACCTTTTTGAGTATACCCACTCACAAAATGATTTCACAACCTCAAGTGTTTGAATAAAAAGATTAAAACAATATCACTTGGGCACTCACAAAGATAATGAAGATTCAAGATGTGAGTTGCTTACCCAAGTGTTCTAAGCTCACTACTAATAATATGAAGGTGTAGTGTGTGAGCTTGATGTATGAGAGTGTATGATGATGAAGGTTTAGTGAACTCTCTGTTTTTACCTTAGTATAAATTTCACAAAGGTTCAAGAGTTAGACAAAAATGAATTTGAGACTCAATATATAGTAAAGTATAAACTGCCCCAAATGACTTGTCTGAGACCGATATGCCAAGAGCATGTAGAACATTTGGTCTCACCGGTATGGACACCAGTATGATGCATGCCGTTTCCAGTAGCTATGAAAACCTCAGATAGACTGGTATGGTAGACCAGTATAGTCCGTACCGGCTTTCGAGACGATGCAAAGCTGCTCGAAACAGAGCATGGCACCAGTATGCGGTGTGGTGATCGCCGGTCTTAGTGCCAAAATGTCAGGATTTGAAGGTTAAAAATATTTTACACATGACCCTAATGCATCTATATGAAAGTGCATATGTCTTATGAGTTTAGAGATTTAAATAAAAAAACTCACTTAAAAAGAGAGCCATAAGCTAAGACTACACATAATTTCTTCATTTGTCGCTCGAGCCGTCAAATCCATTGCTCTTTACCACCAATGTGCTTCCACATATTTTTTATAATGTCTCGCTAATGCGAGTCGAAAACTTCTAGTGTTGCATCATCAAAATCCATCTTGAGAATATGTCGCTAATAATGGAACAAAGAAACTTGATTGAATATAATTACAAAATTTAAATAATTATATTTACTGCTCACTAAACACACACTCAGCCACTCCTGTAGCTGGATCCTCCGGAATCCTTCGTTAGAAGAGTTATGTTCTGATCTCTGAGCCTCTGACCGTTTCCATCCAACGATATCAAATTATAAAAACCTGGAAAAAATAATATAAATGTATGAGCAAAAATTACACCTGCATATTACATAAAACTAATAGCTCTTTTTCCATAAAGAGAAAACTGGAAGAATCACCTAATTATAGAAGCATCACTAATGCGCGAGCACACATAAATTTATATATTAATTTCTTCTTCTTCTGCCTCCTTGTTTCAGGATTCTGATCACGACCTTCTTGGTCTGCTCCCGTTCAACCATCCTTACAAGCCATTTCGGCCTACCTGTTGAGAAGACAAAATATCCCATTGATAAGCCAATCACCAATCCAGAGCCATATCCCATCGTGGCCAATTTCCAATCAAACAAGCCCTGAGTATCGCCTTCTTCTTGGTCTTGGACGACAGGCTCTGTTGCCTCATTTTTTCTACATTGTTCTGACAGTGGGAATCCACACAGCCCCAAGTTTCCGCGGAATGAATCAGTTGAGAAGGTATTAAACTGTTTGCCTCCAGGAATTGGTCCTACGAGTTGGTTTTGAGAAAGATTTAGAACTTGAAGAAAATTCAAACTTGTCAACTGCATAGGAATCTTCCCAACAAGCTTGTTTGAAGAGAGGTCTAATGATTCGAGCTCTGTCAAATTTTCCAATGATGATGGAATTGGACCTGTAAGGTAGTTGTGAGAAAAGTTAAGCCCTTTCAGAGAGTTAAGCTTTCCGACCATTTCTGGTATTCGTCCTTGAAATCTGTTGCCCGATAAATCAATGATTGTGAAAATGTTTAGAACTCTCTCCATCTCCATGTTTACTCCTTTCACTGTTAAAATTGCTGAATAATATTCATTGCCATAATTTATATACATATCTCCAGCTTCAGCATTATTGTTGTCTCCGCGCACCATAGCATGAAAATTCTGAAAATATCTTGTTGGCAGGACACCAGTAAATTCATTGCTAGAGAGATCAAGTATTCGCAACATAGAGAAGGGAGATGTTATATTGGAATAGGTAATTGAACCATGGAATTGATTAGATCTCAAGATAAGCACTTGCAATTCAGACATAGCTGCTAGCCAAAGGGGAAATGTGTCATTAATTTTGTTATTGCCAACATCTAGAACTTCCAAGTTTCTACAGTTTAACAGAGATGGTGGTAATGGTCCCTCTAACTGATTACCATTGAGATTGAGAATAGCCAATCTACTGCACTGTGAGAATGTTTGAGGAATGCTGCCGTGGAAGTTGTTCATCCGCAGATCCAAGAACATAAATGAAGAGTTTGCAAAACATTGCGGGATTGTTCCACTCAAGCTATTTTTAGACAAGTCAAGATAAAAAATACTGATCATGTTGCAAAAAGATGAAGTAATCTCTCCTGACAATTTATTGTTTGAAACTGAAATGAAAGTCATGGAAGGTGGTAAGAAGGGAAGTGATCCTTGAAGCAAGTTGGAACGAAGGTCAAGATATCGAAGCTTCTTCCATGGAAGCTGCTCTATACTAGTAAGGAAGTTGTAAGAAAGATTTAGATGATTCAAAGTATCTCTTCCTGTGTTCCATATCCAATGAGGTATCCCTCTGCGGATTTGGTTCTGAGAAAGATCTAGCCACTGTAACCGATTTTGAGTTCTTAAGAAGTCTGGGAACTCACTGATGTTGCAAGAAGATAAACCCAACATGGAAAGCTTAGGAAAAGAAGAGTTCATTAATTCAGTGCTCAATGACAGATTATTATGAGAAAGATCAAGCCCCAGGAGATTTTTAAGTTTTGCAAACATGTGAAGTTCTATGTTGCCGCTTAAATTGTTTGAGGAAAGTGAGAGTTGAGTGAGATTCTGAAGTTCGGAGATAGAACTTGAAATTGTGCCGGTTAGTTGGTTGTGACTGAGGTCTATCAACTCTAATGACGGTGAAGTAAATGACTTAGATGGGATAGTTCCATTGAGAGAGTTATAAGATAAATATATGATAGCTAAACTTTGAAGCTGACTTACAGTGGAAGGAATTGGACCGCTTAGCTGATTTTTTGAGAAGTCTAAGAACAAAAGTTGTCTTAAATTAGCGAACATATCTGGAATTTGACCAGTACATTTATTGTCCGAAAGACCTAAATGGCGGAGTTGCTCAAGATTTGAAAGGGTTTCTGGGATGTGACCACTAAAGTTGTTAGACGAGAGATCCAAATAAGTGAGTTGAGAAAGATTACCAAGTGATTCCGGGATTGACCCCATGAAACTGCAATAATAAATATCCAAAAACCTGAGAGGGCTGCTCCAATTATCCTGAGGAAAAACACTTGTGAGGTTCTTGTTATAACTCAAACTGAGGGTCTGTAGGTTTGGCAGGCTGAAGATATTTTGCGGCATGTAGCCTTGTAATCCACAGCTTTGGAGACTCAGAGTTGTTAAAGAAGAAGATAGATTCGTCAAGGAACTGGGCACTACGTTAGACATGTCTATTGAATTCAGAACAAGTTCTTGAAGCTCAGTTAGATTTTGAACAAGTGCTTCTAAAACAGGAGTATCAAGACTCAACTCAAAGTTATCAGAAAGGTCAAGGGAAACTAATTTAGACAAATGGGAGATTTCAGCTGGGATTTGACCCGAAAAGCTGGAGAAAGAGAGGTTAAGGTGTGTCAAATTAGAGAATCTGGTAAAACCTGAAGGAATATGAGAGGAACTGAAATTGTTGGAAGCAAGGTCGAGTTTTGCAGGTGAGAAAGGGAGAAAAGGCTACTGTTGAAAGGGATGTAACCGCGAAGACCGCTACTTCTAAGGTCGAGGCCAATCACTTGACCCGTCACCAAGTCACATGTGACTCCATCCCATGAGCAGCAATCGTTATCGTCTTTCCAAGAAATCATCTTTGAATGAGGAAAAGATTGAAGGGTTTCAAGTGAAAATAGTTCCTTAAACTGGAGCAGTATCGAACTCTGGTAATGAGAGCAAAGTTTTGCGGAGCTTGGAGAATACAAGAGCATTAAGAGGAGGCATAAAAGTTGAAAACCCATTTTCATTTTTTGCTTATGAATCACAAGAAATAGAGATGTTTTTAAAGAGAACAACATACCATACTTATTGACAAGTTTCAAATTAAGAACAGTTCTTTCTTTGTTAATGATGAAACACTATTGTGAAAAATTCTTAGGCCATCATTTTTTCTAAATATTAAATAATGTTTTATGAAAAATTTATTCGTTGACTCCATAAAAAATTTAGCAGCCACTTCTTGATTACTTGTCAAGAGGCAACGCTTTTGTAGATTTATCGTTTTCTGCAATTGGGTAATAATACATTTTTATTAGCCTTTGCCTATTGGGAGAATTCACTGGTTAGGTTAGGTAGTTAGAAATTTTTATAAGAATATAAAATAATATTTAAACGCTACATAGTTAATATTGATTTATAAGTTGGATTATACTCTCATAAAATTATATGAGATTACTTTTCAACACTAACTTATATTCTATATTTTATTCCATAATTTATAAATTTATAAATTTATTTATACTTTTAATCTAATATTCTCTATCAAACTCATCATTAATATTAAAAATATGGACATCATAACGGGATTGTTGAGTCAATGATTGTTGACCTCACCCCTTTTAACCCAGAAGGTTGAAATTCCAAAGCTAACTCGCGTTGATTATTAAGACAGTTTTTTAAAAAAAGAAAAAAAGAAATAGTCAAAGGGTCGATCAGTAAATTCAAAATGAAACAAAAGAAAAATAAGAAGAAAATGACTCAACAAGCTAAGAAGATTAATCAAAATACTGAAGTGAAATTCCGCCCTTTTGACATTATGATATTTATGTATAACTTTGTGGATTCAGAGGATCGGTGGTGTAAGATTTAAAGCTTATCTTGAGATCCTGTGTTCGAATTCAGTGAGTATGTTTTTTGTAAGAGCCTAAGACAATCGAAGATATTACATGTTCCTTTTAAGCTCGAAAGGGGTGGTTTGACGGTAGAATTTCCAATGATTCAAAAAAAATCTTTTCTCATACAGGTATTTGTATGAAAATTTTCATATCCGTCCAAATTTTTGATTGCAGACACTCGCACATATACACACACCCACATATTAATAAAAAAAAAAAAAACTCTTATTTTATTAAGTTAAAAAGACCTTACTAAAAGACAAAAAAATATAGATTTCAATACACTATTGTTTATCTTTTAATGCATTGAAATATATATATATTTACCTTTTTATTTAGTCATTAATATTGAAACAATGTGCAAAATAAGAAAAATATTAATGTTCATCACGAAAATAAAATTGAAACTGGGTGAGTGGCGGACTATGTGTTGTGATATTTTATATCGTACCGCAAGTGTACGATATCAAGTTTTAGTAAAGATAAGTTAATAGTGTCGAACCCACATGGATTGCGTTAACTCGCACTAAATACTACAATTGATAATCCTAACTTTATTTAGAAAACAAATAATAGAGATTTAACTAGAAATTAAAAATCATATATAAAAATATTTAGATAGGAGAAACTAATACGATAGAGATTCTAAATTACGATTTCAACTATCTATCTCATATGTATTTGTCATGCCAATTAATCATTGTTCAGTTATATTGTTAATAAATCAAGACTCCGAAAATATCCACTCTCTCTCTCGAGTATCCGTGAAAATATCATCAACTACAGACTTCGATATCTCTATAAAATCTAATAGTTAACAACTCATTACGCTTTATGATTTTATGTTAACGACTTCAAAAGAACTTATATATTATCTCGATTCTATAAAAAAATCATGGGTTATATTCTCTAGATCTATTCAAAATCTCCTCTCTCGAGTGATAGATTCTAAACGTTCATCATCTTAATTGTGGCCAGCAAACAAGAAGTATTAAACTCAAAAGAATATAAATAAAGTAAATAAAACTTCATAACAAAATCGACAATCAATATAAAGGTTCAAGCATCAGTTATATCATTCTCCAAAATTAAGGAGTTTAGTTCATGACAATAGATCAAAACAATGAAAACAAAATCATGAATCTAATGGAAATCATTAGAGTTCTAAGAAAGAAAGAAAAAGATAAAACCCGAATTGAACTTCTTCCTCTTCAAACGTCGCCGCCTTCGTCTCCCCTTGTCGCTCTTCAACCCTCTTCCTTGGATCTCTCTAAAAATATGTGTTTCATATTTTGTGCTGTGTATTAGTCTCTCCATTGAGTTTGGACGAACTAATCTATTTATAATAGAGACTTGGGGTCTTTGTTGTTAAAACCCTAAAATTGGGCTTTTGGGAAGCTACGGGGTGCGGCGGTGCTTGAAGTTGGGCGCCGCAGCGCCGAACTCCCTGAACTTTGTATGGAACGCAGGCAGGTGCCAAGGCTCTAGTGATTTCCTTTACTGATGTTGTGGCGTCTTACTTCCGATGCTCCCTCGCGCGTCTGATGCTTCCGCAAGGTCCCGAAACATGTATAATTTCCCCAAGATCCATGTATTAACGCTTCATACAAATAAGACATAAAAGAAACTACAAAAAATATTAAATGACACGGAACATAACAAA
The DNA here is from genome assembly GCA_019454045.1 of Zanthoxylum bungeanum. Classification (NCBI taxonomy): domain Eukaryota; kingdom Viridiplantae; phylum Streptophyta; class Magnoliopsida; order Sapindales; family Rutaceae; genus Zanthoxylum; species Zanthoxylum bungeanum. The sequence continues at coordinate 72,843 of SKCR01032178.1, forward strand.
ATAGTAAGCTAAGAGTGTAAGAATAAGTGGGTATAAAATCACACTTATCAAACACCCCAAAACTTAAATTTTTGCTAGTCCCGAGCAAAAGATAAAATAAAAACTAAATAAATAAATTAACAAAATTAACTAGGCCACTTTCGTAGGGATCACGATTGCATTTAGCGTATGCAACAAGCCTTTAGGCGACCCTAGTGGATGAGTTATAGTCTCATGAGCGCTTAACGATGCCCACAAACATCATTCACACACAGTCATGCAAAAATATGAAAATAAAAGCAAATAAAATAATCTCTATAGTTATGTATAATATTATCCTCAAAAAATATTTATTAATAAAATCAGAAAATCTTCAAAGTACTCAACTGCAACTTAAATCTAAGTTTTTGAATAAACCATCTAAGCCAGACCCATAGTGTGTGTGTAAAGGTTCATTCACAGCTCGACTCCTAAGTAAGCCAACTCAATGATTTCGTCTCAAAAATTGAGATCCGATGGATCAAACAAACCTAAATATCTCAAATTTATTTTGCATTTGCCTTTCTTTGCTCCGTATGGTATGATTTTTCATTTTTTTCAACACTTATAACTTTTAAGGTAGAATTTCTCCACATGGTGGTCCTAACACTCGCCCATGGGTAGCTTCACACTTATCGGTTATAGGTGGTTTCTATTTCTTATCATACCATACATCATAATAATAGCATATTGAGATAGACATATAAGCAAACGGTCATTCATCAGCAAACAATTTCTTCAACTAGTTACTTTGTCAACTACTTAAGTTCTTACTGCTAATAACATATTATTAAGTGCTTACGAGTCTAACCTAGATCATCTCCTCAAGGCATCAGAAAAAAAATCAATTGAGACTTATCGAATCTAAAATTTCATCTAAAGTAGACAAATTCATTATCAAAGATAAAAATATTTTTTTTTTAAACTAGCAGAATTTATCACTACATGCACACACCCCCAAATTTAAAACTTGCATTGTATTCAATGTAAGATAAATATAAAGAAGTAAGATTGAGGTTCAACACTACCGTGCATGAAGTTGATCAGGCTCCTGCTGGTCAGAATTTGGTTGCGGGCTTTGTGTGCCTCGTGCTACCTACATAAATAGCAAGCAAATGAATAAATAAACAATAGCACACAATAGTAATTAAAAATAAAATAAAAGAAACAATAATAAAACAAATGTAAGGGTTGCCTCCCTGCTAGCGCTAAGTTTAACTTCAACCAAACATAACCACCCAAATGGTGGTCATGGTGGCTCATTTTTTGGTGTCCATTGGCTGCTTTGGCATGAAAATGATAGCTTGGCGGCTGTGGCAGTTTATCCAAATACCCCTTACTATTGCTTGGTCATGGAGAACATAATCTGCCCAATATGTGTTTCTAAGGACTTTATTATTGCCTCGATATTTTCATGTGTGTCTTAATATTGTATAATCTTGCTTCATTCTTCTCAAATCTTGCTGAAGTATTAGCAACAAACGTGTTCATGAAATCTTTCAAGGAAGATTTCTACTCAGCTCTTTGATAGTCAAAACCATATGACAAGTTTGGATGATAACGGTTAGGCACAGGATTGCCTCTATAGTTGTTGAAGTTCCGATTGTTCATATATTGGAATTGCTCAAATTTCGAGTTTCCTTCCAATAACAGCATATTTGTAGCCGCCGCTGATTCAATAGATGGTTGTACTCATGGATTTTTTTAGGGTTAGTCACTTTGGTCTTCGTCGCACGTTCACTTGGCCATTGAAAATGGTTAATGGCCATTTCTTCTAAAAGATTATAGGCGTCCTCAGCTGATTTCTTGAATAGAGCTCCCCCAGTTGCTGCTTCAACCACAGTCTTATTCGAACCATTCATCCCATTATAAAATTCACAATCATAGGGAAAGCTTGCCTACAGAAGAAGTTATAATACCTATTAGTTCAGATTCATCCTCTCAAATTATGTTTTGAAATCGCAAATATATAATTTACAATTTTACTTTGAGCATAAGGAACTGAAAACAATTCTAGGCCTCCATCCTGCTTCCAGATGCTACAAAGAGTATGTAATTAAGTAAATTGTGCTGCTTTTTAATCCCAACTATAATGTATCAAACTGAAAATTTTTAGGGTTGCTGATTTTATGGTGGCAAACTCTGATCCTTTGATACCTTTGTAAGAAATCAGCCACTTAACAATTCTTTTGACTAGTTTTAGGAGGAGATTAACGTATTATTTGGTATAGAGTTTGGTTAGCTATAAGCTATCTTATACTCTAAGTGTATTGTTTATACTCTCGATCAATATTCTTTGTCAAACAGTGTTGTACAATTCTAATGTTCCGCCCCTCTTGCAAAAATCAAAAGAATCGAAGGTCACGTCGCTTTTGGAAGTGACTATGGTATCATTTACTTTTCCTATTGTCCTTTATTATGTATTAAATAGAAGTGAACTAGCAAAGCATTGCTCAATTCACTACATAAAGATGTGATCTCTAATCTTTTTTCCTTTGTTGTGCAGTGGAACGCCCTGTATAAACTTCTCTTGTTTTTCATAGATTTGATGTTGCTGTTATTCTAATTGCCCTATCCACATGGAATTGTCGCGCTGCTGTGACTGTAGCGACTGTAGTCTATCATGTACCTATTTTACAATACCTAAGTGTTGGCAATTGGGTCAGGATTCATTTATTCGTTCGATTCGATTCGCTTTAAAGCAAATACAGATTTGAAAAAATGGATTCATTTAATAAATTGGTCAATTCGATTCAATTCGTTTATTAAACGAATCGAATATGAATTTAAACTCATTGATTCGTTTATTTGTTTAGGATTCGTTTTATTATTTTTATTTATTAGTTCTTGTTAATTTTCAATTAAGATTCGTGAAATTATAGCTAATTACTATAGAAAATGTAATATTTTCGATATTTGGTGAGATATATTTAATAAATATATTAATTGCATATTTCATATGTATATATTTATGAATAATCAATGTAAATCAAGTATGGTAAATTATTTTATTAAATAATATCATGACTAAATGAATAAACGAATATTCATTTAATATACGAATCTATCACATTTTGATTCGATTCGTTTATGATTCGATACAAATTCAATTCGTTGATTTGTTTTGCCACTCCTAGTTGGCATTCCTTATGTCCGTGATTACGTAGCTGTAGAAAGATGTCATGCAGAAGCAGCAACAGCAGCAGAAGAAGAAGAAGAGCTTGTTGCATTTTCCACTTTCCATTCTGTCCGGATTGCTCACGTTGTCAATGGAAATGCCATCGTCTTAAATGTCCAAAGGTACGCCTTTGCTGCAGCTGTTAAAATAATCGTTGCACTTGTAAACCATGCTCTCTACTCTTCTATCATTAAACCCTAAATTCAGGGCCGCCCTAACCTAAGATGGGCGACGTGCGCGCCTATGACCCTTGTATATTTTTTTATTATAGCTCTCAAATAATTAATGTATAAGAGTTTCAAATTTTTTATATTATAATATTATACTACGGTCAATGATCTCAAAATATAAAAATGATCTTAAACCTCGAGGATCTCAAGATCGACGAACTCCACCTCGATAAGAAAATTTAAGTTTAAATTGAATAAATTACATTAAATTTCATTGGAATTCATCCACAAAAACTAGATAATTTTTTAGTTTTTGGGTCTATTTTTATTTATTATTGTACTTTGAATTAATTCTATAAGTTTTTTTTGAATTTTTTATTATTTGTTGTGTCTTATGATGCATACTCTGATTATTAGCTCTTGCACAGTAATAGTCAAGATTTCAAGTTCGATAAAAAATTTAAGTCTAATTGAATAAGTTACGTTAAATTTCATTGAAATTCATTCGAAAGTAAATTAAATATTTTTAAAGTTATTTTTAACTAGAATATGATTTCTAATGTGAATCAGAAAAACTGTTTGAGAATTGATAGACAAATGAAGGAGACATAAAATTAAATGTAAGTAAATTAATTATCTCATTTAGACTATAAAACCAACTAGATTCAGATAATTTACATGATCAATACCTAAAATAATACTAAATTTTTTGTTATAATGTGAAATTATAGTCAAAGATCTTATTTTGGTGGCCATAAGGTACACCAGCTGTACATCAATAGATCATGTTAGTTTAAAGTAAGTGATAATTATTAGCAAAGTGATGAAAGAGAAAGTTAAGTTATGAATTACCTTTATTTGGAGGTGTCCTACTCTTTAGACGACCTTATCAAGGGAGATGGTTTCGAATGACAAGGCCATGTTGATGTCCACTTATTGAGCCAAATAGTTAATGGTCGGCAAGAGGTGAGCCATGCTTCCCTTCACATTCTCCAGGAAGTCCTCTATCCCCAACATTAGGACCGCTCCCTTCTCTGAAGTAAAAGCAGTCAGAACTTTGCTTCTCCTGGAATTGGCCTTTTTTCGAGGGCCCTCGCTTCTCTCATCTCAGGTTGCTTGATCGTCAGATTGAAGTAAGAATGAAGGACTTAGGTTAGAGTCACGAGCTCGGTTGATCACAGTTGTCCAAGTCTTAGTGAGTGAATCATTGATATACGAAACTTGGCATGTTGGGGAGACGAAACAAAAAGGATTTGAGGGAAAATACGATTATATTTTCTTATGGATGATTCAGAAATCCTAGGAAAACTTTTCAACTGACGGTGAAAAAAAGACAATCGTCACCAAAAGGGAATCTTTGTCAATAAATGGAGCAACTTGACCCGCGGTATAGAGATTTAGGGGGAACTGAGGCTATATGAAGTTTCAAAAGCTAACAATTCGAGGACGTTGGGTCAGTCTGCACCACCATCTTTTATAAAGTTCCCAGCATCAACTCACTAACTCATTGATACCGAGAACTATGAGCAAATATTGATGGTGATTTATCACCTTGATAAAGGTTCAAATTCCGAGAAGGGGCAGAATGAGTATTGTACTTAGCCAAAATGGATAATAAAGGCCCAAAAGCCTGAAGACACATCAGATTTTGATAGAAGGACCTGACCCTTTGTACAAAATAGTTCACCCAAAGGGCGGAGCGTGTTAGGGATGAAGTGAGTTACTATGCCAACCCGACCTATTGAAGGAAATATAGATTTTGGTTATCAGAGAATTTATTGAACCAGACCTGATGATATCCATGTATGCCGACCCGACCTAGTTGAGAAAGCTAAAAGGAACTTTGGCAAGTATCATTTGCCTCGATATGCCAATCCGAGAAACGAAGATGAGATCACATGTTAATCTGTATTTAAGTTATATGACGTATGCCCTATCTGAAAGTTTGAGTTTCTAGAAGGCTAATGATGATAAAAATTGATTAACGACTCTCAAGTTGGGATGACAGTGGGTAGGGTATGGTGTGGGTTTTCCATTACCAAACCTGCACCCGCATATGTAAATAAATTTCCAAACCCGCAGCATACTCGTTGTAGATTTTAATTTTCATTACCAAACCCCCACCGCATATAAAAATAAATTACCAAACCTGCATTGGTACCCAACAGATTTTTTACGAGTTTTTAAAATATTGAATTACTTTGTGTTCTTAATAATATAATTTTTTTAATTGCTAGTTTTAGTTTTCACATTTATTTTTAATTGACATATATAACATGCAATGTATGTATATACAGTACATAGATAGCATAATGCATAAAAGACTCGGTACCATATGTTTATTTTTTCATGTAAACATAATTAAAATGATTTCTTCCCTTTATAATTATAATGATCTAAGTTAGCCAACTCAATGGACAATAAGCTAAAAAGTAATCACCAACCTTTGGTCATATTTTTTATGATAAGTGTAATGAAAGTGATGCTTACAAGGCTCAAGTGGTGTAAGTGTAATGAAGAAGTAGGAAAGCTATTGAAGTTGCAGCAAACACTAGCTTATTTTACTCTTCTCCCATTTCTGATCATGTGAACTTAATCCAATTTTTTGTATTATAATTTTATTAATAAGTGTGATTAAAAATAATAATAATAATAGTCATGCAAAAAATCTTCAGGGAGGTTGCGGGCTGCGGCTGAGTGGGAGTGTGGAACTATGGATTAGTGTTTTAGGTTTAGATTTTGTTAGTTGTTTTTATATGAAATTTTTTTTATATTGTCATAAAAATATTAATTAATAAAAAAACATATTGCGGGTATGTGGATTCCCGCAGCGGATATCCGCATTTTTTTTTCTTAAATACCAAACCCGCACCGCACCCATTAAATATTTACCAAATCCTACCCATTGCGGGCGGATTTTTATGGGTTGGCGGGTAAAATTACCATCCCTACTCTCAAGGGTAGAAGAATGCCAGCTATTCATAGAACAAAACAGTGCCATAGCAGTTGAATCATAGGCTGTCGCATCAACAAAATTTGTAGTGGTGGTTAAGAGGTTGTAATGATGGATTTCTGCTGACATGGGTGGTTGACCCAGTGACAGTACAACTATTTGTTGAGTGGTTGGGGAAACAGCATGAGGGCAATAATGGTATGACAACGATGATTGACATCATGGTTAGTAGAATAGTGGATTTGAGAGCCTATATAAAGGGGGTGAAGTCTCAAATTCAGGGGTAAGCAAATTTGGCATCTCATAACTCAGGGAGAAGTTGAGAGATAAAGAGTTAGTGATAGAAAGATAAAGTAGGTTAGCACCCGACCACCTGAGAGATTTGTTCTAAGATTGTTGTAAGACTCGAGGGGCTTATTTTTTGTATTCTTGTATTCCTATCTTCCATTTATAGCTCGGATCGTTCTTGCCCCGAGCAAGTAATAAAATACACTTCATTTCTCCCGTGGACATAGATTGGAGCCACTTTCCATCGAATCAAGTAAATCTTTATCTCTATGTTTTTCTTATATGTTTGCTAAATTTACTTTTAGTTCTCTACCAACCAAACAAATTCATGGCTGATGGAGGTTTATTCGAGGGGTTAATTTTTCATATTATAATTCGAACGAAAACCAGCTATCAACAACTAATATGACAATAAAAGTTAAAAATCACAAGAATGATTTTAAAAGTAAAGCAAATTAAACAAAAATTTCACGTGGAAGGAAATCCTAAAGCAAGTGGTTTGTATGTCTTGAATTTGAGTGTAATAGTTTTGTTCAATGATAAGTGGCAACAAACACTGTGTTTTGTTAGTCAATGTGATAAAAACGAAAATCTTGGAATAAAATTAAAAGAAAATAAAAATTCGAGAAAAACGTACCATAATTCGAAAAAGAATAGAGAAATTTGTCAAACCTCTTGGGTAAATAGAAGATTCCACAATGAACTTTTTATTATTATTAATTGTGTTTATTTTTTATAATTTATAATTTATGAATCCATGAATTCTTTGTTTTAAAATAAAATCCAAACATGTAATTTATTAATAAAGTGAGATTTCAATTGAATTTTTTAACTTTTTAAAATCCTTAAAAATCTTACCGTTAATGAAATCCTTTAAAATCAATGAATTTTTTACAATCATCATATTTTAATGAATTTTTAAAACCATAATCGAATACCTCGAGTTTTTAAAAATATTTTTAAAATCCGAATCGAATACCTTAATATTTGAATTTTTTAAAAAAATCCTAATTGAATATTCATGAACTTTTAAAATACAAAATAATAGTATAAACTTATGTTGGTGTTGATTCTAAGTTCAACACTCAAAGGGTATAGCTGATAACATAGAAGAATGTGTGGTAGATAGTTACAGTTTATAAAAGCTTAAGAGGTCAAAGTGATAATAACCAATTTTGTTACTGGGAGGGAAATTCGGTTATAAGCATCGACTGGTTTTGTTGACCAAAAACAGAATATAAAAGGATGGTGGTCTCGCATCCTTGGGGTGATCAGTTCTCTGGATTTAGTGGGTCATTAGAGCTTTGGATTGGCACTAATAAAGCTTGTAATAAGTGCTAAGCTCTTGATTCTTGGTTCATTAATAAAGGAAGAAAATGAAGTTCTTTTCTGATGATTAAAATTCTATTCCTTTTTTTTTTTTTTTTGGGATAATCAGAGTGTGCTGGCCCATTTACGCGCATCTCAACTAATCTCCGGGACATGTGCCCCGTGCCCTCAGAAGTTTCCCTACACAGATCATGGTAAGTCGCTGGCTTTTCACACCAAGGGACATGGCCCTAAGGAAATGCATTTAGTGGGATTCGAACCTTGAACCTGAGAGGGAGCAAACTACTCAATTAAAAAATTCTATTCTTGTAACTGTTGTTTCTGGATTTTGTTCTTAGAATTCTTATTTACTGATTTCTGCTCTTGGGTCAGTATCCTTGTTGTTGCTTTGATTCTAGACACTCTATATTGAATACCCCTAAACCGCTTCTAGTAAAGGTTTACATTTAAATTTTCTCTTATATTTATTTCCATACTTGGAAAAAAAAAAATTTGACTCCCCAAACAAGAAAAAAAAGATAAACACAATCATTGAATGACAAGAAAACATCAGTATATGCAATAGAGAGCCAATATACATACCCAACAAATCTTCCTGTCTCAAGTTGCAGTTGCAAAAGCACTAAGTCTGAAGTATTTGTGACTGAAGCATCATGTTTGACACTAGGCCCGACCACGTTTCGGTTTCGAACCGGAGCCGTCAGGAACCTCCGTTTCTAAAAATCGGTAGTGTAAAATGTGAAGCCGTCCTTCACCCGTTGGATGAGTGACACGTGGCTCAATCTCCGTCATTGCTTACAATACATATTTTGCTCACCATATATAATGGATGCTAAGGTTGAGTAAAGGTAGAAAAAATTGTTTTAGCTTCTCCGATTTCGCCTATTCTTGTTTGGCTATTTGTGCTTACATTGAGCAAACGTTCGTAATCCAAGTTTGTGTGATCCTCAATTGTGAGTAGAGATTGACACTATTAGAGAATAGGGTTTATCCTGTTTTTGTTCTGTAATTTGGGGAAATTGTTGTAGTAAGCTTCTTCAAGATTCTTGTGTAATCTTGGTACTATATTAGTGCAGTGAGCTCCTGATTTCCGGAGTTCAACGTAGATGTAATCTGAAATTTTTTCAGGCGAACCATGGTAAAAATCTTGAGTGTTCTTGGTGTGGCTGATTTCTGATTTTTTTTTTTTTGTTTTCTGTTCTGAAAATCGACTTGGGCATTTGGGTTGCATTCAAAATCAATTATGGGCGTGTAAATATAACAGTGGTATCAGAGCTTGTTAAATAAAAGGAGATCAAGATTGGACGAAGAAAAATCCCTAAGTTTGCCGAACAAAACCCTGTGCGGCCAAAGAAAGAGCCGAACAAGATCTTGCCAATTAAGGTTTTTTTTTTCTTTTCTCAAATAACCTATCAATACATCAAGCCGATTGAACAGAGATCCTTGCTGAGTGAAGGAAAGAACTGACGATTACATCCCTGTGCTGCTGGCGACCTGATCTTTGATCCGATCAAGATCCCTGAGGCAGCCAATCGATCTGAGTTGCAGAAAGTGTCGCTGATCGATCTGAGTTGCAGAGAGTGTCGCCAATCGATCTGTTTTGCTGCTTTTATTTTCTTGGGTTGAAGATCAAATCTGATCAACGACCAGATCTGAGATTGGACGACCAAGCTTCTGAGTTGTCGAGTGTACTCTGAGAGTTGCCGATCAAGATCTAAGTTTAGGTAATCAAGATTTGGGCTGGACGTTCTGATCTTTGAGACTTGGACGAACAAAACTCTTGGGGCATATAAGGTTTTTTTAAAAGAAGTAAATCAATTGCCTGTTTGTCGTTAAGGGCACCGATAGCTGCAAACCAATCTGTGTTTGCCGATTAGGACATTGAACTGTCGATTAAGACTTTGCCTGCCGATTAAGGCACAGAACTACTAATCAAGATTCTGGTTGCCAAATTAAAATTTTGGGTTAAAAGGAAATCAAAATATCGATAATCAAACTCGATATTGGCATCTTTGATGGGAAATGGGATTTTACCACTTGAAAAAAGAAAACGAGGGTATTGCTTTCTCACCATAAGGTGGCTTTGGTGTTGGAACCCGACCCAGAAAAATGACCAAAAATGGAAAAGGAGGTGAAGGCCGAAATTATGGAAGAAGCGTACAATCTGATTTTCCTTCACCTTGGCGACTCGGTAATAAGGAAGGTTGACAAAATGGACACAGCCATACAAATCTGGGGTAAACTCAAATCTCTTTACTTTGTTAAATCTGCCCCAAATTTAGTTTTCTTGAAAGAAAATCTGTTTAATTACAAGATGGACACAAATAAGTCTATAGATGATAACCTAGATGAATTCACGAAAATGACTCAAATCCTTAAAGGAACTGACCAAGCTTTAGGAGATTCTAACGAAGTTATGATTCTAGTAAATTCACTACCTGAAGAATATAGTGTCGTAAAGAACTCACTGCAATACACATGAGTTGTACCTAGGCTAGACTTGGTAATATCTGGGATAATGGCTAGAAAGTTAGAACTGAGAACCAGTAGGAGAGGTAGAATGAACCTCTTCGTGAAAGGAAAAAATGACAGGAAATATAGTGGGCAGAATAATAATCCACCAAATAATCAAGAACCTAAAGGGAAGAAAAAGAATAAAAATGATAAGAATAAGAACAGTGGAAAGAAATGCTATCATTGTGGGAAGGAGGGACACCTTAAAAAGAACTGCTATAAATTCCTTAGGGAACATAAAAATGAAGACAACGCTACTGTGGCTGTCGAGAAGGGGTCGATTTGCCTTTCAGAGGCATTGACCGTGTCTAGTGACCATATTAGCAGAGAATGGATTATGGACTCAGTGTGCTCCTTTCACATGAGTCCATATAGGGACTGGTTTATAAATTTTAGAAATTCTGACCAAGGGACGGTGTATATGGGAAATGACAATACTTGTAGAATACAGGGAGTTGGGGATATAACGCTCAAACTCAATGATGGTAAAATTAGGATCCTTACTGATGTTAGATATGTACCTGATTTAAAACGGAACTTGATATCACTAGGAATCCTAGATGAATTAGGTTTCACATATAAAGCTCACCAAGGAAACATGTACATATCTAAGGGTAAGAAACTAATCCTAACCGGTATTAAAAGAAACGGATTGTATGTTTTGAATGGACACCATGTATTCTCAGAAAAACTCATTTCTACCCTAACTTCTAATGTTGATATGACTAATATTTGGCACTTGAGACTTGGCCATATTGGCCAGAAGGCATGCAGGTACTCAGCAAGCAGGGACAATTTGGAAAGGACCAGTTAAAGCCACTAGAGTTTTGTGAGATCTGTGTGTTGGGCAAACAGCACAAACAGAGCTTTCCAACTGGAATTCACTTGTCAAAAGCCATCCTGGAGTATCTACACTGTGATCTATGGGGACCTGCCAAGGTCCAGACACATGGGGGTAAGAAATACTTTCTCTCTATTGTTGATGATTACAGTAGGAAGGTATGGACATTCTTGCTAAAATCAAAGGATGAAACTTTGGTAAAATTTAAAGAATGAAAAGTTTTAGTAGAAAATCAAACTAGTAACAAAGTGAAAGTCTTGAGAACTGATAATGGCTTAGAATTCTGTAACACTGAGTTTGATCAATACTGTACTAGTGAGGGTATCCTGAGATATAGGACTGTGAGAAACACCCCTCAACAAAATGGAGTTACGGAAAGAATGAATAGAACCCTACTAGAAAAGATCAGATGTCCTTTATTCTCTTTCGAACTTCTGAGGCCTTTTTGGGGTGAGGCCCTCAATACTGCGACACATCTCGTTAACCTTAGCCCTAATAGTTCAGTCCAGTTTAAGAGCCCCGAAGAAATCTGGTCTGGTAGAACACAAAAGCTTGCCCACCTTATAGTGTTTGGCTGTGAAGCTTATGCTCACCAGTCCATAGGTAAACTTGAACTGAGGTCACTTAAGTGTGTTTTCTTATGACATCAAGAATGGACAAAAGGGTACATGTTATGGGAAAAGAGAGTCGCCTGTAGTTAAATTATAGTTAGTAGGGATGTTATATTCAATGAACTTTGTTTTCCATGTAAATCTACTAACAAGAATGCAGGTGCCTTAGAAAATGATCTAGCAGATTTTGATCTTGCAGGTGGAGCTCAGATGCAGGTGGAGTCAGGCCCATCAAAGACCATTGATCGAGTTGGTGACTGGCAAGGCACAAAGACATCTGAGGACGCCCAACCAATGAGTAATAATCTGGAAGAAAACAGAAATGAAGTGACTGAGATACAAGAACAAAGTGAAGAGGACACAATGGATCAATTGGATCAAAATCAGATGAATGAATCATATGAGCAACACGATGAAACACCACAAGACACATTGGCAAACTACCAGCTAGCAATAGACAGAATTAGGAGGCAGGTAAGACCTCCTACCAGGTATGATTACTCAACCAATGATTTATATTTCTGTGCATTAATATCAAGTCATGAAATAAATGGAATAGAGCTTGCTAGCTTAGGAGAGGCATTAAGGTCGACCCATAAACATGAATAGGAAGCGACCATGAAAGAAGAGATGTCTTCTCTTAGGAAAAACCAAACTTGGACTTTGATTCCTAAACCTAAAAACTAGAAGTTGGTTGAGTGTAAGTGGTTGTTTAAGGTCAAAGAGGGACTACTGCCTAGTGACCCTATTAGGTTTAAAGCCAGACTTGTAGAAAAATGATTTACTCAAATGGAATGGGTAGACTATAATGAAATTTTCTCTCACCTGTAGTTAAATTTAAGACTATTAGAATGATGTTAGCTCTAGTAGTCCAGTATAACCTCGAACTGGAATAATTGGATGTAAAAAATGCCTTTCTTCATGGAGAATTATAGGAGAAAATTTATATGTCTCAGCCAG